>NTPY01000843.1:588443-626969 GCA_002922825.1 Brachionus calyciflorus | reverse complement strand
ATTCCCCTAGTTTTTCAAGCATTCATTTATTCTGTTAGGAATTGGGCCAACTATCTTCTCAAGGATTGATTTCGGGATTGTTATTTTGTATATTCTGTACAATTTTTTCAATACAATTTCTGTACAACTATTTGGTTCTTGGTTTGAAAATCTTTTTATTAAGCAAACTCCATAAGTTTTCAATACAATTTAAGTACGAAGTATTAGCTGGTCATGATAAAACGTTAATGATCTTGGAACCACTGATCTTAGAACCCTAATGATCTTGGAAGTGATTAATCTGGCTCTATGACAGGGAACATTCCCTTTTAGGAATATGAATGGTTCTTCTTTTTGAAACATTATTTTTTCCCAAAATATCAATATTTCTGTTAGCATTAGGCCTCCGGTCAAAAAGAGTATAATAGCTCATACAGCACTAAATTCCAATTGAAGCACTTCGTTGTTTCGCTTCCTAAAAAATGAATTTTTGGGATATTTTTCTAAGACCGTCCTTCTGACACGTATTCGATTTTTTCTGTTGTTCATCTCGTCACTGAATTTAATCTAACTCAATTTCGCCTTGCAACATGATTTTAACTACCAGAAATTTCTTCTTGATTTTTTATGTGCTTTTGATAAGCGACATTTTCGATCAGCATATTTCCATTATAATTTGTTTGCTAGTAATCTTCTCCAGAATAAAAAAGACGATGCTTTTTTTCATTTTGATATTTTTCAGTCATGTAATCATGGGGTAATTTTTTAAAAAATCCGACACACGAGGCCGGGGGTGGGTGGGTCATTTTTAGTGAAAGAAAACCTTTGTGACAAGCTTTTCTTACAGTCAAATTATGGTGAGAAAATGTCAGAAAAGTTCAGAATCTTAGGGGGAGGGGGGGGTTTTCTAGGGTTTTCTTTTTGAATGCATTATTAATAGGTAAAAATAAAAGTAACCCGCAATTACGTGATATGTTTTAAACAAAAATAAATTTGTTTTTGACTGAGCCGGAAATTGGACTCTCGCAAATTTTCTTTAATATTTCTTTCCTCTAAGCTAAAAATTGAGACTGTGGAGATTTTAAATGTTAAATTTGAATTTAAAAGGAGCAATAAAAACGAAAAAAGATTTTTCTTTTACCGTATTTACTCGAAATTAAGAAAATACCGGCATTTCAAAAAAATTTTTCTAACCGAGTAATTTTTCTCTTCAATAAATAATTCAGATAAAAGAATAAAACTTTATTTTTTTATTCAAAATCAATTCAAAAATAATTTGAATAATTCTTAATTTCGAGTAAATACGGTACTTAAGAATATAAAAAATTATTATTTTTTTTCCCATAATTTCACATGTTTAATGCAACTATCTTTTAAAAAAATACACTTTTACGTGTAAATTTGAATTTTAATGTCGTATTTCTTTGCAAGGGACTAAAATAAAATTTTAAAAATTAACTCTGAACTCAATGATATTTAACTCGACCTTAAAACCTAAAATTCGGATTCATGGACACCAGTTTCTTTCAAAAAATATACAGTAATTTCTATTAAAAAATATTCTAAATTGATTAAAAGATCTACCTTATGCTTGAACAATATTATTTTTGTTTTTCATTTACGTTTAGTTTTATTTGACAGTCCTAAGAACAAATTGAAAGTGGTAATACAAGTTGAGGTCTTTTTTTCATTGAAAATTCATTTTTATAAATGAATCTTAAATAATTCTCTACTATAAATTCAATTAAAATCTTTGCGGTAAGCATTGGGTTTAGCTTTAAATGAATAAATAGCGCTTTATAGAATAAATAGTTTGTGTGCATGAAAATGAGCTAAAATGTTTGATTTGTGTTTTAAAATCTCAAAAGACAAATTGATTTAAATTGCGTGCTTAAAATTTTAATTTAATATCTTTTTACTTAAGATTAGGGTGCATTGGTGATAAAATTAATTAGAATCACTCTTCATCTTATCTTATATTTTCTTACGTTAAAACGGATATTTCCAGTGGTCATTCATAGAAAAAATAATTTTATTTCATCAACAAAAAAAAAGCAACGAACGTTTCAAAAGCGAAAAAATTAAATTAAAATTCTAATACAAAAAGGAATTCATTTTATTTTTGGTCACAAAGCATGTAATTAGGCCAATAAAAAGCTTTAAAAAAATTTTTATAGTGTTTTATTAGATTTTTTTTTTCAAGAATTTCAAGAAGCAAAATAACTCTCAATAATTTAAGATAATTTTTACAAGAAAAAAATTAATCAAAATTTTATTTGTAATTAATTCCAAGAGGAGATCACTTCAAATTCATTTTTTTAAATCTTAAAAAAAATTAAAGATTAATATTGAATAGACCTAATTTCGATTAATTTTTATTGAGCCTTGCTCAAAACTTTAAAATCTAATACTCTTCATCAAATTAAATATTTTCCAAATGAATAAAGCATTATTACAGATTAAATTTTGGTTCTTTTCTCCATAGAATTAAATTGTAGATTTGTATTAGCTTTAAGTTTTTATTGTTGCAAAATTTCTTTACACTGATTAGGCATCTTGAATTAGCTGATTTGAACTAGTCAGAAAATACATGTGGAATATGAACAAAAAAATGAGTCACTAAGCTCAAAAATGATGTTGGTTTATACTTACTTTGCTGATGATTAAAAATAAACGCTTTAAAAATTCACTATACTAAAATTTAGCTTAATAATTAAACAGAGTAAATTTTAAAGAAAAAAAATAAATAAAAAAATTTGCTTAAGAAAATTAAAAAAAAAGTAATCCTCGTGATTTTCAAAATTGAGAGCCAAGTCTTTAAAAAAAAAAATAAAATTTAAAAAAGACTTTCTTAAGTTAATGTAAATCTATTTTAAGGAAGTTTTTAAATCTAAAAATAATAATACTATATACGCTGGTTAAAATTATTTAAAAACACTGTTTTAAATTTTCAATTTTTAAACCCATCTTCAGTGATTTTTAATGAAAATATTTACTTTGAAATATTGCAAGCTCTGTCTTATTTAATCACGTTTTTTTTGTTGTTGTGAGAATTGAAATAAAATTGATACCAAATCTTTTACTTACTGACTGCTTCGAAATTCTCCCCCCACCCTCCCAAAAAAAATGGACCCCAAGCAACAAAAAAATATATTGATTCTTTTTTAATATTATTTGGAGTTGTATCTAAATTTAAAACTAGAAAATCTTTTTATTCGTTAACAATTGGTTGGCAAAGTCTTTTGAGCTAAGAACGAAGTTTACTCAAGTTATTTTTGTTTTGTTTTATGTTTTTTTGTTGTTGTTGTGAACATAGATAAGTGTACAACTAAAACATTTTTTTTCATTCACATGTTTTCTACTATCGAATTTTGCACTGTTTCATACTCTAAAAGCGTTAAAAAATATGTTCTATTTTATATTGTGATTTTTTTTCTTATTGTTGCAAGTAAGATAACAAAAACAAAATATAGTATATCCTTTATGATAACCATCAGATTCCGTATTTTTTAATTAAAAAAAAAAACTATTGACCTAAATTTGTTTTTATTTGTCACAATTCAATCTAAAATTGATTAAAAAAAAGATAAAATTATCGGTAGAGAATAAGAAAAAAACGTTAGATTTGAAATTAAATTAGATGCTTCAAAAATTTTCTTCTTAAAATTTTGGTTAATTTTAAATTTTTTTTTCACAATGCGCTTAAATTAGGATGCTTGAAGCTTAAGCTAAGTATCAATTTTTCTATTTTGTGACTAAGAATCTTCCGTTTAAAATTATATCATAAAAAAAATTTAAGAAAATTTTCTTCAAATAGTTTCAAGTAAAAAACACATACCAAGCGGTATAAAACTGCTTAGTGTTCAAGATTAAATACTTAGTGACCCTTCGGATTTTTATTAGAGAAAAAAAATCAAGCAAAAAATAAGTGAGACAGAGAGTGAAAATAAAATTGCGTTGTAAGTCTTGCGCTCAATTTAAGTTTAAATTAGAATTTAGAAAAGAAAAAAAATAGACTAAACAATCGCGTACAGATTTGAAATTTTTTTCTATATTTCTTTCAGAACCAAAAAAAAAATTATGATTCCTTTCATTTAAGATTTTATTTTTTTTTTGTTAAATTATGAATTTTATCGTCAAAAAATAATGAAAAGAAAAAAATACGGATCCCATTTTTCACCCAATTGTTTAAATTATTTAGATTTAATTACTTTTTTTTTTGTTATTGTTGTTGGTAAAAGTAATGAATTCAAATGATTGTTTAGACGAAAAAATACACTATTTGAATACATCAGCACAAATGGAACATTTCAAAACAACATTGGATCAATTTTATCTAGAAATAAGCCAAATGGATCCACCTGGAGACATTAACAATGTAAAGTGTGATTTAATTGAGACTTCAAATAAAAAATTAAAGGAAACAGAAAAAATACTAGTCAATACTTTAGTGTCATTGTACCATTTTTCTCGAAGTATAAACCCTATAGACCTTAATGTTGAATCTAAATTAATGAGTTTAAGAGGTCAACGAAATAGGCTCTCATCGGTCAAAATCAAAGCTATTTTGGCTAATTTTCTAAGCATTCCAATCAAACGCGTAATCACATTTGCCAAAATGTTACCTGATTTTATTGAATTGGATCAAAATGATCAATTAAATTTAATCCAAGCAGGAACTTTAGAAATCACGATATGCTCCTCATCGTCTATGTACGACCGAGAAATGAATAAATTTGAAAATTTAATAAGCAAAGAGAACCATGTCCAAAATAGTGATAATTTAAAATTGGAATTTCTAAAACGATTATGGACTGAAGATTTATATGAAAAAACAGTTGTGTTTCTAAAGTCTATAAATGATTTTAATTTAGGTGAACGTGGTCTTGTTATTTTTTTAATTTTAATTTTATTTTCGCCTGATAGACCAAGGCTAATTAATAGGAATAAAATAGAAAAAATTCAATCGAAATTTTCGTTTCTATTGGAAAAATATATGATTTGGAAAGATGGTTTAAATGAGACAACAAAAAAAAATTATAGTAATGTGCTATTAAGATTGAGAGAATTAAGAGAGCTTGCCGAAATGCATAGTTCATTAATATTGGACGCTGATTTGAGTGCTCTTGAGCCATTTCCGTTGGCTTTTATTTCAAATAAAAAAGAAGAAAGTTCTTTGGTTCAAAGAACTGATACTCGTGAAGAACCTCTATCTAATGAATTATGATATCAAAAAATAAAAAATTTTATTGACATTTTTTTTTTAAAGTAAGAATGTACATTTTTTGCCATAATAAACGAATTTGAATATTCTTTAAATTATTCTTTTAAGTCTTGGTAGATTTCCCAGTCTCTTTAAAAAGTATTGAACATGCGTGTCACATGTTCTATTTCGTGTCACATGATCTGAATATTTCTTGATAAATCAGGAAATTGTGGATCTTTAATGAATTCTCATTAGAAGTTAAGTTTATACTTTGATTTTTTTTAAAGATTTAGGCTGTTCCAAAAAATAATTCCCGATTTATTTTTTAGGAAAATATTTGGACCCTTCAACTTTTTCACCATTTACTTTATTTATTTATCTATTTACAAAAAATAACGGCTAAGTCAGCTGCTTGAAGGTCTAGCATAATTTAAACATTTAAATTTGTGTTTTTTAGAAAACTATTTTATTTTGAAGTATTTATGTAAAAAACCTTATATTTAGTCATTTTTTGTTAAAAATTTAGTTTTTTTTAAACCTTTGGTTATCATGAAACAAATTGTTCAAAATCAAAACCAATTTTTATAAAGCATGGTTAACTCTATAAATCAAAATATTTTCGGAATATTTTTATCGGAGTAGACAGGAGTTATTAAGGCTCAAAAACAGCCAAATCTTAACTAAGGTTTATGATTTGGTGCAACTTAAAAACGAAAAACGAGTTGGAAACTATAAATTCATCAAAAAGTTTTAGACAGAAAGTCTCAAATCAGTAAAACAATTTTCAAAATTTCAGAAAAAGTTTAAATAACGATAATCAAATTTTTTTAGATAAGAAACAAATCTTAGGAAATAAATATGGAAAATTAAAATATGTTTTTTAAATTTTTTAATGAAATAAAAAATTTTTGTCAAACATAAATCAAATAATTTTTGAACGGAATATCATAAACAGATGATAAATATATCATTTTAATCCTCTCGATCTCTTCTTTTTATATCTAAAATCCTCATTTTTTAGTGGGTGACTTTCGGGAGCCATAACTTCCTTTAAGATTTACCTAAATATTTAGCAAGGATATCATTTAAATCAGCAAGATCTCTGCTTTAAAATGATATATAGAACATGACTAGATAACCTTTAATAAAAAACTTGTTTTTGCTCTCCAATATCCTTTCATTCGGTTTTTACTCCTGGGTGTGCTTTTTTAAAAACAAACCCGGGTGTGTCTTTTTTAGGTATCCTTATTTTCTTCCTTTTAAAATTTCTTTCAAAAGAAAAAAAATCGTTTACCAATTAAGAATAAGATTGCGCGACAATTTTTAGCACCCATAATTTTTTTAATTCGGGTTTTAAATATTGTAAATATTTCTAATATTGAAAAATTGTCACTGATCAGTTTCACCTATAATTTTTTAAACGCTAAACAATGATAAAATACAATTTTATTAAAATTTAATATCGATTTGGTAATGCTTTAATTTAGAAACTTTGCAAAAAATAAATTTTGCTTGTAATCATATTTAAAACTTATAAAAAATTTATGTGAAAATAAATTTTATCCGTAATTTTTTTTTAATTTACTAAAATAAAAATTTAAAATTAAATAGACTCATTTATAAATTAATTATGACCAAATAATATCAACAAAATTGATTAGGAATTTTTTTTATTGTCTTCTTGCTCGATATCGGCAGTCATTTTTTCCAAACTTTCCGGATGAATTTTTACAATTTTGCTAGGAAACCATCCTTTTGTCACTTTGTGCTTTTGTTTGTCATTTTCTATTCTACTTTTAACTTTTTCACCATACAACCAGTGCCTAAAAAGATTTGAACTTTTTTTTTCTAAATTTTCAATTTTTCAGAATATAAAAAGTTTTACTTTTGCCATCTGGTAACTGAAATTTCATCGCCATTTACAACTGGCATTCTAGGATCATCAGAAAAGGGAACACAACAACAAGTTTTACATCCTAAACTAACTGGAAAAAAAGAACCACTATAATCTCGATTAACAATATATCGGACTGAATGAGCTCTTTTTTCTTCTTTTTGAGCGATTTGTTCAAGCTTTAAAGAATTTATATTTTAAGAGTTTCAAGTTTATATTAATTAAATAAGTTTACAGAAAGAGTAAATTGGTCACATTCATCCACAACTTTCCATTCCATTCCATTACCAATCGGTCGAAAGTTTCCACTCCAATTGAACACTTGTCTCAAATTCTCTTTTTTTCCCAAATCGTACGGATAAATAAATTTTTCAGTAATGTTATTTTGTTCACGACGATGATGAGCTTTTTTTATTATCCAGTCTTCAATACCTGTTTGATTTTTCAAAGCTACTTTCATCTGATAATTTTTTTTTAAATACTTAAAATATTTCTTGAAAAATAAATCTTTGTTACCTGAATAAAAAAGAGCATACCAACTGCTATAACTACTCCAAATGCCATTCCTATCGCAAACATACATGCAATCATTTGATACATATTAAGGCTTACTTTTTAAAGAAAAAAAACGCTTAGTTAGCGAATGTTTACAATGATTGCTTTTGAATTAAAGTTAGAATAAAACTTAAAAGCCTTAATGATTCATTTCCACGACCTCATTTTCAAATTTTAGATTAAAAAATATCAAATATTTTATTTTAGTTAAAAAAAGAATCACAGTAAATTTCTGAAACAAGTTGACACTCTTTTAAGTCGTTGTTTAAGACCATCATGAGAGAGTTTAAACAGACAAAGAGCAACCCTTAAGTGGTGTTTAAGAAGATGTTTTTTGTTAAACTCTAGTAAACACATATTCAAGTTTTTTTTTTTTTTTTAAACTTGCTATTCAACTTTTTATGAATTTTTTAGAAATTGGTCATGGGATATTTAAAACCGTATTTAGCTCTAGAAGCACCAAAACGAGTCAAATGACTCGTTTCTATTTAAAAAAAAATCAAAAAAATTTTAAATAATAAACACTATGTCATTTTGTTCGTCCTTTTTAAGAGCTTTTCAATGATGTAGAATTTAGATAACACTTATTCAAACTAGGTGAAATTATGTCCTTGAACGGTTAAAGCGGAAGAATCATTTATCGTTGAAAATAAAATTTCTAAAAGCAGATTATATAACAATAAACTACATATCATTTTAAAGGGCTTTGTATGCTGTTTTTCTTTAATTAGAAATGTTTCTTCTTTAAAAAAATTACCTAATGGAACATCATTATGTCCGAAAAACATGTAATAATTCTAAATAAAAAAAAAAAATATTTAGCAAATTAGAAATAAATCAAGTTTATTTGTAATTAGTTACCCTATAAATGGCCCTATAAAGACTAGGAACTAATACAAACAATGCATGTATACATCCTAATGGAGCATAAAATAAAAAATAAATAAACGATGCATGATTAAAATGTCCAGAACAAGTATTCAACCACTTAAAACAAAAAATAAAAATTACAAAATAATATCTTTTTCTTAAATGACAATTTTTACTTACTGGACAATGATGATCCTTTTAATTTTAAATAAAAATTTTTAAATTATTTCTCTTTTCCAATATTTTATTTTCAGTCTAAAATTTACCATTTTAAAGACACATCTTTATGGTAAAAAAAATTAGTTAAATCTCTTAAAATTAACAACAATCTAAGAACTTACCGTTGACATTTTTTACAATGATGAGATCTTGGAGCTTTAAAGCAATTGCAAATTTTACAAAATTGAAGTTTTTTCTCATCTTCTTTATTTGGCTTTCATTTTTTTAAATGAAAAATCAAAGCTTTAATTATTTCGATAGATTAAATTGTTTTGACTTACATAAACTTACAGGTCGCCAATTAAGCGGCACAAATCCGGGCCCAAGAAAAACAGCATTGAAATAATTATAAAATATAATCAAAGGCCATGTCAGATATATAGTTAAGTGAATTTGAGCGTAACTGTCGAGTGGTGGCCACCATTGTAAAAGACACAAATAGCCGGCATATGTTATAAAGCTAATTAAAAATATGGCAATTAAAGGACCAAAATGGCATAATTGAGATAAACGTCCTGATGATGTTCCAAAACACATCGTTTAGATTTTTTGTTTAAAAAAAAAAACAAAAAAGGTATTTTTTATTATTAAAATAAATTAAATTCAAACTTTATCATAAATTTTTTAAAATTTTTTTTAAACTAAATAAAACTAACTTGTCATTCTTTCGGATTACTTGAAGTCCTTCCCATTCATCGAATCTTAGTCTTCTTTTCCTGACTTTTCCTTTCATTTCCTCTAGAGAAAACAATCAATATTAATCCTTTTTTTTAAACTTTTCCTTTCCAGTCAAAATCTACGAAAGGAAAGTAAGAACAAAGGAAAACAACTGGATAAGTCAGTTGTAATTTAATCAAGTAGTCCTTATTATCAAATTCTTCTTGAGGTGATTTTTCTTTTTCGAGAAGAGAATCGTTTAGACAATGGATTTGATTAGATTTATTTTAATTTCACCAATTTTTCGAAAAATCGAGTTGATTCTATTCATGATTTATTTTCGGTTTTCAGTAGCCCAGTTACTTACTCGAAACATAATTTTTTTGGGATAATTTAGGCCAAGAAAAATTAGACGCGCTTCATAAAATTAAAAAAAAAAGCAAGGAGATGCGTCTTTCCGCGTTGGCAATTTTGCGAAAACCAATGCTTTACCTTTGTGTGCAAGATAAACAAATATCATCTTTGATTCAAAATTGACATTTTGTCTATCATCATAGCATAAACCAGGATAGATACATGTTAGTCAAAAAAACACTTTAAGTTCTCGAATCAATTTAAGTTCTTAAGAAAACTAAACTATAGAAATTATTTTTTGAATGCTTTTTCTTTTAATATTTAGTTTTTTAAGATCGTAGCGAAAAAAAACAACGCAAAACTAAAATATAAATTGGAGCCAAACTACTGAGCACTAAATATTTTCTTTAGTGCTTGATAATTTTTAAAATAATTCTGATAATTCTAAAAGTATGAACACTTTGAACGTTCAGATGAATTGTTATGAACGCGAACTTTCATGAAAAGATATGAACGTTCATTTTGAAACATCTGAATGACCAGGGTAGTATACCAGTAATGATTCTCTCATTATTGATAATCCTTGAATATGCCTATCCTCTATATTACTTCATGTAACTTGATTGCGAAAAAAATTCAATCGTTTCATATGGATCTTACCTAAATCTAAAATGTGTTTATCTTTGCTTTTCAAAATAATCTTTAAAAAATATTAGTCTTATGAGTCGTCAACTCTAAGTATTATTTTTCAAAATAATAAATGAATAATTTTTTTGAAGAAAGCTTGATACTCTTGTTTTTAAAGTATTTGAATTTTAAATAATATATAATTATTTTTTTAATTTTTTTTTTGAATATTTCAATTATTTTTGGAAAAAAAATGGAAACAACATCTCAGCCGATGGAAAAATCAAAAAAACCAATTTCATTAAAATCGTTTCTTGACAGTAAAAAAATAGATACTAAAAAGTTAAGAGAGTATTTTTTGGAAAATTTTTCCAATATACCACAAGAACTACGTCTTATCCTTTGGAAAATAGTCTTAGGCATATCAAGTCCATTTCATCAACAAAGCAGTGATGTAGATAAATTATTAAAAGAGAATTTTTCATATTTAAATCACATAATTCAAAAAGTTCTGGAGATCAAGACACAAGATGATCAAATTTTAAACTATTATATTTATTTATTGGACAAAGACAGTTTACCAATTTGCAATTTTGAAGTGACTTTTCAATTCAATTAAATAATTTTTTTTTAAAAATATTTTTTAATTTTTTTAATTTTAGGAATGCTTAAGAGAAGGAACTTCTTTTATGCTGATTTATAAGCAATTAAATGAAATTTTAGATGATCAAAGTGAATACGAAACTTACTATATAGCTGTTGAAATTTATGAAAATCTGAAAAAAAATATCAAAAAATTAGTAAGTTTTAAAACTTTATATGTTCTTATTATTATCTTCAAGATTAAGTAAAAACTAAATCACTTTTCAAGGAGAGTTAAATTTTAGCTTTATTACCATCTTCTAAAAAAGCATTTTTTTTATTAAGCTAAAGTGGATTCAACTAAAAATTCGACCAAAAATAAGTCGATTTAGAATTAGCTAGCTAAAAACTAGTTAACTAAAAATTATTCGACAAATTTTGTTAACTAGTCAATTAAAATTTTTAATCAAATAAAACAATTTTTTAGCTAACTAAAAGAACTTATAAATGCTTCAGCCTTGGAAAAAAAGGTTTAAAGTTTCAGTCTTCTGTTATTTTTTGTTGATGCAAAAAGTATATCACTTAAGTAATATCGAACATTTGCATCATAAAGTATTAAAAATATCATAAAAATCAAAGACAAATAATTTTTTGATCAATTGGTCACCGAATGTGTAATCACTATACTTTTGACGGTTATGTGAACATTCATGATCACACATTGAATAATCAAGCATATTGTGGTCAAATTTAATTAAAAGTTTAAAATTTATAATCACAAAATTTCAATTGCTGATCAAAAAAAATACAAAATTTAGTTCTCTATAATTAAAAAAAAATTTCAGGAGCCTACTTAATTTCTTTTCTTTAATAGACTTTTTACTGACTCTTTAAAAAATCTTTAAATATCCCATTTTTGAATCAGAAAAATGAATAAAATATTAACGAACTTCATTTCGAAATAAATTGTCATCCCCGTACATGAACCTATACTTCATTCATTTTTGCTGGAGTAAGGATACGCATACGACGTTAGTTAGGTAGTATTGCACTATACAAAAAATTTTTATCAAAGCATTAAAGAAATTTCTAAGAAAAGTATCAAGAAAACTGTAAAAACCCTCTATGTATTCTAAAAAAAGATGAATATTTTCAAGTATTTGAAATAATTTTTGTAAAAAAAGTAGGGAGGAGGGAGGGGGTTAAGTCCAGACGTAAATCCTACTGGCTATGTCACTGTTTAAAATACACATATAATACATAGAGAATCCATGAAAAATATTTTATAATTAATATCAAGAATACATGTATAAATCAAACATATAAATCTTGATGTCTTAGAATACATCGTCAAAAACTACGTTTGTGGGGTTCATGTATACCTAATTTTCAATATTTTTCTTTTGTTAAAGACAGAAAAATTCGAGAGCTGTCTTTCAAGTGAGACTTTAAATAGGCAATTAATAGATCAGTTAAATATAGAGCCTTTTCTAGAATGTGGATTGGCAGGCTTTTTCAAAGATCTCAAAATGTATCATATGTAAGCTATTTTTAAGAATTATCCGAAAAACTTCAATTTTATTTTTTTTTATTTTTTCAAGTATATGGGATCGAGTTGCAATGGGTGAATACGAAATGCTCGTCTGTGTTCTACTTAGCTTTTTAGAATCATGTAAAGAAGAGCAATTAAAATGCATGAAAACTCTTCAAAATACCGAGTTTAACTCAATTAAATCAAAATTTAGTTTAGATGAAAGTAAAATTCTTAAACGTACAACAAAATATTATCGTAATTTCCATACAAATCCTTTGTTGTGTGATCTAATTGTAAAATATTTTAACTTAAAGTGATACCATTTTTTTAAGTGTGTCACTTTTATTTTCATTAGTTCTTAAGTTTCTCTTTTTTTTTGAAAAAAGAAACATTGCGTAAATTATTTTTTTTAATAAATTTTTTTGCAATTAATTTTTCCTTTCATTTATTCATTACATAACATTGATTTTGGTTCGAAAAAATAACTTGATGTTTTCATCAATTTGAATTTTTTCCAGATCTACTCATGATTCTCAGAACTTAAAATTTTTTTAAAAAATATTTAATTTTTTGAAATATCTAAATTTCAATCATAATTCTTTTTTTGTTTTACCTTTGAATGCAACTTCTCATTGTTGTCTAACTAAATGACTGAAACTAAGGGGACTGAGTACACTTAATATGTTCTTGCAAAAAAGAGGAATTTAATTTGAATGAAAAACAAATTGTAACAATAAAAGTCATTCTTCAGAGTGTTGCCCAGTTGTTCGAATTCCAACTTTGGAGACATCGAACTGAATAATAATAAATTGTCTAAATTCTGGAGGGTCGACTTTGAAAAAAAAAAGACAAGACAAAACGGATGCCTCTGAAGGCAAAACTTTATATGATATAAACCCATCAAATGTACCAAACATGATAACCACTTCCGCTCCTCAAGATTTAACATCGGACTTAATTGGTTCTTTTGTGCAAAATTTTAGCAATGAAATTTTAAACTTAGTAAATAACGATCAAAATTCAATTGCCCATGCAAAAAAAACTCATTCTTCAAAATCAATAATAACTCGACATTAAGAAGAATCTAAGTCTCAAATGCAAAAACTCATGAGAACTTAACAACTCATTCTATGAAAATATTGAGAAAAAAATATCAGAAAACAAATTCCTTGAATCGGTTTTTTAAAAAAAAGAATCTAATTTTTTTAAAGAAATCAAAATTTTAAAAATCTCCTAAAATAAATTAAAAGACGAGTCTTCTGCAGATCCAGATAACATAAATAATAGAATGTTAAAAAAATCCACGAAATTTTTATTCCAATATTTGTTAAATTTTTTTGAACTCTGTCATAGACTCTCAGAAATTCCTAAAAGTTGAAAAGCATCGAGGATTGCTATGATCCCAAAAAAAATAAGCTCTGACCCCACCAGGTAAGAGCCCATAAGTGTCAACAATTGTCTGGTAAAAATCTTGGGATAATTACAAAAAGGCTCTACTTTTTTCAAGAAAAAAAGAGTTGACTAGTAATTAGGTTTTATACGACACCGTCGAATCTCCGATAACCTTGTTTATTTATACCAAAAGGTCTTTGAATCCCTAATCAGAAATAACAAAGAATTTAGTCTTTTTTTCGATATCTCCCAGGAATTTGACAAAGTCTGGAATATTGGTGTCATATTCAAATTAACAGAAATAAATGTTCGAGCCTTCGTTATTAGATGGGTTAAAAACTTTCTTTCAAATAGGAAATTTTCTAAATAAAAAATTCGATATTCTTTTTTATCGATATTTTTCTCATTCGATATTTTCTTTATTCGATATTATGTCATACGTCCTAATAATGTTCCCAAAAAAGACCAGTCATATCCTTTTCTTTTTTCTGATGACCTTGTTACCTGCTTTATATATAATGGTCGCATTCAAAGTTTGATCAATGCGTATTTTTAAAAAATCGATACATTTCTCCATAAATGGAGGGTAAATGAATAGACAAAATAGCATACGCTGATGACATCCTCCTAGTCAGCTAGAATAAACAAGGGCTACAAAAACTATAAAATATTGTAACTGAGACAGGGAAAGAACTTGAAATTAAATTCATTTTTTTATGATCATAAACAGTAAAATAAAAAAAAAGATATAATGAAAGAAGGGATGATTGTGGCTAGACGAACTAACGTCGAAATTGAAAAGATTGACAGCCTCAAATACTTCGAAAATAGATAAGAATGATAAAGATGTGTCAACTAATAATTCTCAATATTCAGGTAAATAAAACGCAATAATAAGGATAAACGTATTTACAGTGTGAACTCTAAAATATTTCAGAACGATGAAAATATTAAAAATTTTATTTAAATTAAATTAAATTACAATCTTTTTTTTTTTCCAAAAAAGTTCCAAAAACAAAAATTTAAAATAAACAAAATAAAGAACATGAGGAAAAAAAAATAAAACAACAAAAGAAAAAATTTTTTATAAACATTTGAGAAAAGTCAAAAAAAAAAATCCAACAAGTATTCAGAATAAACGAGAGAAATACCAGCGGAGATAGAGCGAGAAAAAGCTAAAGAAAGAGGGAAAACAAATGGAATATATTAATACTTTTATAAATTTTTAAATAAATACTTTAAATTTTAAAATGACTTTGAAACAATTTCCCTCTCCCTCTCTTTCTCTCTATTTCTATCTGTCTCTCTCTTTTTTTTATTTTACAAGTTTTTTTTTCTCTCTTCTAAAAATATCTTTTTTCATTTCAAAAAATTAAATAAATAGCCTATTAGGGATTCTTTTACCAGTTTCAGCGCAGTCAACTAAACCAAGTTATCACTGGCTCATTCAAATGAGACAAAAAAAAATCAAAACCCATTTTTTGTGAGTTAAAAAATTACATTATAAAAAAATTAAATTATCTCTTTTTTTTTAAAATAAATTTTTCAAATACCAAAAATTTTGAGCAAATACTAAACAGGGAGATTTTTTTTTTGGTATGGTCAAAAAAAAAATTTAAGATTCGGATTCGTTACTGTTTTGTAATGATGACGGTGAGGTCTGTACAGACGGTGAAGAAACTGAAGAGAATGAACTTATTTGTCCGGATGAGTTGGGTGTAAGTATACTTAAACATGATTCGGCATTAGACGATTTTGATTGTTCAAAATTAAATGATTCGGGGCTAAATTCTTGATTTTTCAAGCCCTCTCTACTCATTTCTTCAGTCTTCGGATTTATTTTCATAATCTCTTCTTTTTTATTTGAAATATAAGCCAACGAAAACGGCTCCAATTGACTCGGATCAGCATCTAATAAGATCGATGAATGAATTTCATTTAAAGTCCTCAATTCAATTAGTTTCAATAGTAATTTATTATAAACCCTAGTCGTATTCTCATTTAGACCAAATTTCCAAATCATATATTTTTTTAACAAAAGTGAATACTTTGATTGAATTTCTAGAATAGCTTGACGATTTTTTAGATCACGTCTATCCGGTGAGAATAGAATAAGAGGTAAGAAAAGTATTAAAGTAGCTTCGTCTAGATTTAAATCACTCATTGATTTGAGAAAAGTTATCGTCTTTTCAAACACATCTTCACTCCAAATTAATTTCAAAAAATCTAATTGTATATTAGAATTATCAGCGCCTTTAATATCTCTATCTTTACTGACTAAATTTTCGAATTTATTTGTCGATGCATCGTACAATGACGACGATGAACAAATTGTTATTTCCATAGTACCACCTTGTAACAAACACATTTGATCATTTAGATCCAAGAGTCGAAAGTCGGGTATTAATTTAGCAAATGTAACTACACGCTTAACAGGTTGGACTATGAAATTAGCCAAAATAACTTTGGCCATTTTTTTCAAAGATCCTTCATTATGAGTTTGAAATAAAGTAGCAAATTTTTTTTGTACATTCATGTCCATAGAATTAAATTTTCTTGAATGATAATAAGCTATAGATAATCGATCTATTAGGTCTTTTTCATATGAATTTAAATTAAGGCCATTAGGTCGTGTATTTATACCCAAGACTCCTAATTTATTCAGGTCATTTTTATTAGTCTCATTGGGACTATTAGTACCGGCATCATCGTCACTATTCGAAGCAACAGTTATATTTTTTGTTTCATTTTCTTCTTTAACTTCAGCCTCTTGGACTTCTTGTTTTTGTTTATTTTTTCGTCGATTACCGTATTTTTGATGTCGTTCATCGTCGGACAATACCCATTTAGGTCTCATGCCAATCGATAAACATGTCTTATAGCGACAAAATTGACATATTTTTCTCGTATTTGTATTCATTTTACACTCTCCTGAATACGAGCATTTGTAATCTTCATGTCGGTTCTTTTGTACTGAACGTCTAAAAAAAGCCTTACACGATTCACATGAAATACCTCCGAAATGTGAACCTGTTGATTTATCCCCACATACGTGACACTTACTCTCATCAACATATTGCTGCTTTTGTTGTTGCTGTTGCTGTTGTTGATTTAAATTAGCAAGAATTAGATTAGCTCCTGCAGCAGCGCTTGGATTATTTAACAAATATGCCGTGGCTGCCGCAGCTGCAGTAGCTGCTTGAGTACTATTACTCGTTTGAGTACTCAATGTCGAATTTATAAAATTATTAATCACTCCACCAATTGAATTATTCAATTGATTGTGTGAGAATTGATTGAGAGTCTTATTATTAAACATAGAATTATTGTTCATATCTAGTTTATATTGGTTATAATTAATTCTATTTTGTTCCATTTGATAGCGATTATTTAGCATTTCGTAATTGACTGGTTTAGGCATTTCATTTATTTTTTCCACCAAAAAAAAACAAAAAATTTTTTTTTTTTTTATTATTTTAAAATCTAAAAAATGATCAAACTTTTATATAGTTTCTCTTTTTTTATGTTTATGTTTAAGTTTAATGTCCTTAAAATGCGATCGAAAATATAAATGGTTTATATTAGATTTTAAAGTACATTTTTTCGAGCTAACTCTTGGCTAAAAGTACATCTTTCTTTTTTATTCTTTTCTGCTTAAGATCAATTATCTCTATTTTTGGACTTGAGTTCTCGAACTTTAAAGTTTTTTTTTTTAATATTAACTATCTTTTTTTACTATTGTGCTACAGGTCATCCTATCTCTTTAAATTTAAAAAAAATAATTATAAATCCCCCCTTTTTTTATAAGGTTGAGTTAACCAAGCCTCAATAGTAAATTTTTGGGTGCGCTATACTTTTATTTATGGTTACGGGTGCTGATAAGATTTTACTTGAAATAAATCAAAAATTAATTTGTGTTCATTTTACTTAATAGAACTGTATTTCAAGTAAATTTTTTATCACTAAAATAATCAAAAAGAAAAATTTTAATTTTTTCGAAGCAACAACAACAACAACAAAAAAAATAAAAAATTTCTACTGAGAAAAATAAAAAATTTTAACTAGTTATAAATTTTCTCTCGTTTTAAAAATATAAATAAATTGAGTGATTTATTCTTATTCTTAAGCATAATGTGTGCTTTACGACGTACTGCTTGAAATAAGTAAAAAAAAAGAAACATGCTAAATTTTGTTCGAGAAATATGAAGGGAGTATAAAGCGACATATTTTTTGGTGATAAAAATAGAAGGGTGCTAAGCAAAAAAAATCCAATAAACAAAAAAAAGAAGCAAAAATTTCGCTAAGGGAGTGCATGAGGACTGGTAAAAACAACTAAGCAAAAAGATTTAAAAATAAATCTTGAATAAAAATAAATAAATTAGATCTGGTTACTACGACCACTAATTTTTAGAGTAAAAACCATCGAAAAAGTCTTAATTCACAGTTTTTTTTTTCTTCAAATTATAAAAATAATTTTTATTTTTTCTTAAAGGAGAAAATCAATTTTAAAATTTTAAATCTAGGGTTAAATCATAGAAAAAATGCGAAAAATTAGAAACTTTAAATTTATTTTTTTTAATTCATAATTTATTTTTTTTTTGTTTTTAGCTTTCAAGTCTGTTTAAATAAAAAAATTTTTTTTTGTTATATGTATATTTATTGTAGTGAAGGTTTCCCCTCTTGTTTGAAATTTGCAATCAAATTTTGCACAACATAATTTGAAATTTTGTTGTTGTTTTGAAATAGAAAGAAAAAACCTCCATGTCATGTATGACTTTAAAATATATTAGCCCCTTCCTAAATATATTTTTATAATTTTTTTAAATAAAAACACATGACACCCTAATTTATCATTATTTTTGCTTATTGTTTCTTTTTTTTAAATTTGAAATTGCTTCTACTTGAAATCCAAAAACAACAACAGCAAAAATAAAATGAATTCAAACTCTTCATCTAATGATAATTTATTATTTATTGGATTCAATCAGGATTCAGGTTTAAATTAATAAAAAAAAAACTTATTTTAAAACTAAATTCTTACCTTAAATTCCATACAAAAATAAAATTTGATTGACTTAAAATTAAAAATTTGTCTAAAAAATAAAAAGAATGTTTTATGTGTGGTTTAGAAGATGGTTATCGAATTTATAATACCGACCCACTGAAAGAAAATGCCAGAGAAGGTAAACAAAAATTTCTACTTAATTTACTTAACAAAATTCTATATGAATGAATTGAATTTAAAGAAAAAAAAATAATCAATCAAATTTGAGGGTAGAAAATATGCCAAATTAAGGGTCTTTTAATACTAAGAAAATTTTTATTTCTAACAAAAAATACCTATTATTTTACCTGAACAAAAAGATGCTCATAGTTAATAACAACAACAACAAAAATATTTAATATTTTTTTTTCATTTACTTTTACCACATTATTTTTTAGTAAAAATTTTAATTAACGACCTACGTTTACCAAGTGAATAAATTTAAAATTTTTATTATTGCGTTTTATTATATTATATTAAGTCGAGCATAGAGGAGCCATTAAAAAAAGAATTTAAAATGTTAAATTTTTTGTGTTCAAGATGTTAAGATATAGGAGGCGTCCAAAGAATTTTATCGAAAAAACAAAGTTAATCCTAAAACATTTCTTCTTGGTCACTTCTAGGCTTCTAAATCTTTATTTTAATTTTCAAACAATTTACAGTGTTGATTTAATCATCGGAATTTTACGTAAATTTTCGATTTTTTACGTAAATAGTTAAATTGAAAAAATCCAAAAAAAAAAACAAAATTTCGACTTTTTATACACTTTTCCATTTTATTGAGGTATAGCTTTGTCAAAAACCTAATAGAAAATAATTTCTAAAATCTTTAAAAAACTGAATTTTTAGAAATTATAATGATATACTATACAACATTCATTTCTATAAAGGATTCATAAGTTTACGAAAAAAATTGAAGTTTGTTTCGTTCCAATTTTTAGGTTTTCGATAAAGCTTTACCTTAATCGCTCTCTACATCCTTCTAGAAAATAAATTTTACAATAATTTACAGATTTTTAATATTTTTGTTGATATTTTACTTAAAATTAAATTTACTCAAAAATTAGGTAAATTATAGGAAAAAAGACTAAAATTTTAAGTAAGAATTTGTCTTCTCTAATTAAAAAATAAAATGGAAAATTGTCGAAAAAGTACTATTTTTTACGTAAAATACCGTAAATCTATTAAAATTAACTAAGTAAAATATCGAAAATTTACGTAAAAATTGAGAAAAAATCAACACTGTACTTATCAAATACCTTTCAAAAGTTCTATGTTATCTATTTCTTTCTTGATGCTTATTAGATTTGAGATTTTAGCCTTGCATACTTACTTACTTGAAATGTTCTAATGTAGAAATTCTTCACTCTCAACTTAGAATAAAAAATGAAATATTTAATTCATTGAAGCTTAAGATTTTAATATAAAATAAAAATATGTTCATCTTGCCTTAAATTAATCTTTAATTTCCTTAGAAAAGGAGTTAAGTATCTAGCATATTTTACATAGCAAATCGTTCAAGAGTTATCTACACAAAAAATATAAAATAAAAGAAGAACATAATTTTATGAGCTCTTAATTTAATTGTTTAAAACCATTGAATTATGGTTCATTGTAACCCTAATACACATTTCTTGGAGTAATATAAATTACTTTGAATTTTTTTTTTCGATTTTTTAATTGTTTAAAGATGGTGGTGGAGTAAAACATGTTGAAATGCTTTATAGATGTAATTATGTTGGTATAGTCGGTGGAGGAAAAGCGCCTAAATACCCTAGAAACAGAGGTATTTTTAATTTTATATCTTAAAAAAAAAGTAGTTTAAAAAAAAATGATTTATATATTTTTTTTTTTGTTATGAAAAAAATAAAGCAATAGTTTGGGATGACTATCAAAAAAAAGTTGCCATATCGCTTGAGTTGAGCACTGAGGTCCTATCAATAAAACTACGCAGAGACAGGTAATGAATAATAAAAAAAATAATGCTTTTGACATATGGCCAGAAACAAAAAATTAAATAAATAATAAAACAAAAACTATCAAATACATAGGCAAAAATTTTGTGACAAAAAAATAAGTTAAATTTTTTTTTTATCTCAATTGATTTGGAAAAAAATATGATCTTTTCGCATGACTACTTTTCAAACAATGACAAAAAAAATTCTATATGACTTTAACAAAAAAATTATAATATTAGGAACTAACTTCGTAGAGCCTTAATTTATTTTATTTTTTTTTAAAAAAGAATAGCTGTAGTTTGTGAGAAGTTTATAAAAGTATATACATTTAGCCAGACACCGCAACTTTTGCACGTATTTGATACTTATACAAATCCGAATGGACTTTGTTGTATATGCTCACTAAGCACAAATTCGAATTTAGCTTATCCTAGTCATAAAAAATGCGGTGGTGTCGAAATTGTCGATTTGTTTAATACTGAAAAGCCCGCAGTTAAAATTGATGGACACGACAATCCTGTTAGTTGTATGGCTATGAGTAATGATGGATCAAAACTAGCAACATCTTCAACTAAAGTAAACGTTTATCAATTAAAATTCACATTAAGAAATAAATTTAAAAAAAAGAAAATTTACTCAGGGAACATTAATAAGAGTTTTTGAGACCGAAAATGGATCTTTATTACATGAGCTTAGAAGAGGAGCTAATAGTGCTAATATTTTCTGGTATTTTGTTTTTTCTTAAAATATTTTTTTTTGGTTATTTTTAGAAATTATGAATTAAACTTTTAGATCCTTATGTTTAACGTCAAAAATGTACTAATTAATTTTTATATTATTTTTATTTTTGAAGTATTAGTTTTAATAAACAAGCAACGAAATTATGTGTATCTAGTGATCATGGTACTATTCATGTTTTTATACTTGATTCGCCTGAAAAAAACAGCAGATCGACGTAAGAAATTTTTTTTTATTTTTTATTGATTCTTTTAGAGGTTTTTAACAAGACGTTTTTGGATAACATAAAATTTTCCTAGGGTATTAACCGTGATAGATAACAAAAATTTTTTTAACATCATAAATATAAATATTTTTAAATAAATTTTTTATGACTTGTTCATAGTTAAATTGAGTAAACTAAAGCTGACAAGCTTATTTAGAATAAATTCAAAATTGATTAATCCTTGAAATCTACCTTTTTCTTTATACAAAATGATTAAATAAGAAAATATGCTGATAATTTCATTAGAATTATTTTTCCACAATAAATTTTAATATTAATATTTCCTCTTCTCATTTTTTTGTGGGTGGTAGATTAATAAAAAGCAAATCTGTCATATTTAATTTTAGTTGGCTAAAATAACCTGATGGAAAAAGTTTTCATTTGGAATTGTGATAATACTGATTTTTTTTAAACTATAATCAACCTTAATATTTCTTCAACTTGTTTTAATAACACTTGGAAACCTTTGCTCAATTACATTTATTTTTAAATTATTAAGTTAAAAAAATCATTAAAATTTCAAGCTTAGCTGTTCTGGCATAAGAGCTAATTTCATTTCAGAAAAAAAATTTCTTAATAGGAAAAAAATTTTTTTTCATTATTCTTTTTTCTCCATTAAAGAAAATAATAAATGAAAAAAACTGAAATATCTAGAGATTTTTTGTTTTTTATGAAATTATAGACGCTTTAGTACCAGAAGACATGTTTCAGAATAGATCATATTTTATTTCAATTATAAAATTTAGAAATTTATAATTCTTATTCTTCCATAGAACAGTTATTAAATTATAGAACAAAAAAATAACAACTTACTTAAACTTTAAAGTAAAATTAAGTTGTTTTTTTTCTAATATTTCAAGATTGGCCAATGCGACATTTTTACCAAAATATTTTCAATCCAAATGGAGCTCGTTTAAATTTGAAGTGAACAATCACAGTAAATTTATATGCGCATTTTCACAAAATTCAGACCAACTTTCAATAATTGGTAAATATTTTTTAAGCTATACTTTTTTGTTTTTAATGAGTCATGTCAACCTTAATCTCATTAAAAAACTTCAAAAAATATATTATTTTGTTTACACTTGATAAGTTTTTTCTTAATGAAAATATACTTAGGCTACGATCACATAAGATAAAAATCTATACGGTCTAATTATACATAGATCTTGAACATGACTCATAAATATTATACCCTCACTTATTTATTACTTTATTTTTTTCATCAAATTTTAGCATTATGCTCGGATGGTACGTACTATAAATATTTACTTGACAGCGTGAATGATACGAAAAGTTGTCAATTGGAGAGCTGTACAAAATTTTTAGAACTATCGTCACGATAATTTACACTAAGCCATTTTTTTTTATCTTACTCAAAAGTTTTGTTTTTCCATCAAAATACTTTTAACCAACTTTTTTATTTTTGTCTGTAAATTTTTTTTTTCTATTTCCGTTACGTAATTATAATTTTTTATTTTTAATTTAAAATCGATTTATTCCAATAAAATATAATTTATAAAAATAACAAAGTCTTTTAGTTTTTGTTATACTAAATAATAATAAATTGAGCGAGTTACTATTAATTCGTTATATCGGCAAAAGTAAAAAAAAAATCTTAGTTAAATATTAAAAGAAAACACATAAAGTTTGAACAATATAAATTTTTATTTCTTAATTGGGCAACTCAACAAAAAAAAACAAAAAACTATACACATACGCCCCTATAGAAAAGCATACACCTGTAAGCAAATAAAAACACACATGCTTTTAATTTATTTGAAATTCAATCACTAGAAGGCAAATCGAGTGAGAAAATATTATTTCCTTCTATATTTAAGAAAGAATTTTAATGTCAAAATATTTATTCAAACGAGCCTAAAAAACAGCAAATCTTAAATATTATAGCTAAATCGATAAAAACAAATTTTAGAGATTTATTAGATTGCCCAAAAAACAAAAGGTTTATAAAAAAAGAAACAAAAAACGCCCCTCTAAAATTATTAAATCAATTTAAGGAACTCTTTTATGCATCTTGTTTAGCTGGAAAACAAGAAAAGATCAAAAATGAGGTAAATTCCCATTTTTAAAATATAAATCATCTAAAAAAATTCATTTTTTCGACTTACTAACGCTAAAAAAAATAAAAGATGAGTTTAATTCCTTATCATATTTTCTAATAAAAACGTAACAAATACGTAATTTGAATCTTTTTTCAACCAAATTTAGATACTGAATATCATATCTTAAAAATTGTACACATGCATAATAAAACCTATTTATAAAAGCCCTAATAAAAATAGTAGTGAAATTAGACCATTTTCTATTTCAAATTGTCTGGTACAAATCCTTGAAAAATTAATCCTTAATAAATCACCAATACTAAAAAAAATTTCATGTAATCATGCGATTTTTGTTTTCAAACAGACTATTCTCAATTATTTCCGTAAGAGCTCAAATTGTAGCTTCTCTGCACGCATTAATAAATTTTTAAATATTTTTCTTTTTTTATTTTAATTTTACTTTCTCCAAAAATGGAGTTTAATTTCTTAAAAATAAGGAAAGAAGTTGAGACCAATTTGGCACCGTTTTTTACAAAGAAGATCAAATTTATTTATACAATTTCAAAAGGTGCATTAAGAATAGGGAATATTAGATTTAAAAAAATAAAAGACCTCTTGATTTTTGAACACTTTATTCTGCTGCTTTTACTCGAACAAATTAAATTGTAAAATAAAAAAAAATCTAAAATTTCAAATAAAGTTGTCGATTTAAATTCATTTTTTTCTATTTAAATCATTTGAATTAAGTAAACAAATGTACCTTTAGTTAGAAAAAAATAATAAAAATTTAAATAAACAATTTTCTTTTTTTTTTGAAAATTCTCACTGAATATCAGAAAAAGTAATATTTAAAAATAATCTTTATTTTTTAAAAAATCTAAATAAAATTGAAATTGAAAAAAAAAATTTAATTTTTTGTTTAATGATTGCAAAATTTTGTTTTTTCAAAGAGTCACAAGTCTTTTTCTATTTGGGTTGATTATTCGGTAATAAGATTTTAAATTCTTGACATTAAAAATTGTATTAAGTTTGTGTGTTTTTATATGTATAACTAAACTTTTGGTTAATAATTAACCAAACTATATGAGCCAAGTACAACAAATTAAATTCGTTTTTATTAAAAAAGTTATTTATTTTATGGTTTGTATTAATAACTAAAAATTAATTAAATTTCTTTTTTTTATAAATTTTAAAATTTCAATTTAATTAATGAATTTCAAAAAGTCTTCTAATATGCATAAATGAATTTTAAAATGGCAGGTTTAATTTTTTTTAAGATTTTAAGATTTGGGGATTTTGAGATTTTTTTTGAAAAAAAAATTTAAAATTGAACGAAAAATTAGAAAATTCATAATTCATCAAACAGAAAATATAATTCGAAAATTAAGTAGAATACATTTTAAAATTCAATTACATGCATTATCCAAAATTAAATTATTTTTTTATTTGAAAATTTTTAAAAAAAACATCATTTTTAAAAAGTGTTTTTTTTATTTTTAATTTGTTTTTTTTTCGACATTAAACAAATAATTTGTTTTATTTAAAAAACATATTTTTAAAGAATGCATGTACTAAATTCAAAATAATTATATTTGTGGTTAACAAAATTATAATTTGTTTTTTAATATTAAAATTTTCAAAAGAAATACAGAAAATAAAAAAAATAATTTTAAATTGTGAATTTTTAAAAACATTTCTACTTTAATCAAACTTTTTCAACTAAAAATTTTAATTTGATGCATTTTTTTTGTGTTTTACTTAATTTTTTTCTCTGTTTAATAAATTATGACTTTTCTAATTTTTCATTCAAATTAAAATTTTTTTTTCAAAAAAAATCTCAAAATCCCCAAATCTTAAAATCTTAAAAAAACTTAAACTAGCCTTTAAAATCAAATTGAATCCGAAAAAAAATTGTTTAAAATAAAAACTTTTTAGTCGAAACAAACCCCAAATTTTTTTATATATTTTATTATTTTCAGTAAAAATTGGGTGATTTTACACTTGGTGTGTTGATCAAATCTGATTGCATCCTTTATAAAATATATTTTGAATTATTAGATTAATAATCATAGAAGATAGTTTAGTTTCTACAAAAATAAAGCACATCTTCTTATTTGCAGTCATTATTCGGTCATTTCAGTCCCTTTTTCACAGAGTTTATTTGGGATTTAAGTACCGTAAACTCGCCCAAACAACCCCGGGGTTTAAAATCGTAAATTTGGTTTTTGACCCCGTGTCTAACACGGTTTTTGGACATTTTTACAGAATGCTTTTAAGTCGGTACTAAAACTGAAATTTCTTTTTTTGTGCCGTATTAAACATGAAAAAAATATAATTTTTTTTTAAATTTAAAAATAAATTAAATTTTATTTGAAAAATTAATATTTAGATTTAATGCCTGGTTTAAAAATGAAAATTCGATTTTAATGCAAAAATTTTACATTTGAATTTTAAAAATTATATGCGAAAATAATTTTAAAAATGAAAATTATTTCAAAATACTTCGTAAACTTAAAAAACACTTAATCACTGACTCCTCGTTTGTTGCTTTCGATACCAAGCTTTTGCGTTAAGAAAAAAAAACCATAATCTGGCACAATAGTTTATGTAAGTTACCAATTTGAGCATGAAGTGGAACAAGAAGCTGAAATTTTTTAAATTGACAATGTATTTTGTAATAATTTTCCTTTTTAAAATTATTTTCGTATATAATTTTTAAAATTCAAATGTAAAATTTTTGCATTAAAATCGAATTTTCATTTTTAAACCAGGCATTAAATCTAAATATTAATTTTTCAAATAAAATTTAATTTATTTTTAAATTTAAAAAAAAATTATATTTTTTTCATGTTTAATACGGCACAAAAAAAGAAATTTCAGTTTTAGTACCGACTTAAAAGCATTCTGTAAAAATGTCCAAAAACCGTGTTAGACACGGGGTCAAAAACCAAATTTACGATTTTAAACCCCGGGGTGAAACATGCGAGTTTACGGTAAATCGAGATAAATCTAAAAATTTGATTTTTCTTCTAAAATTTGTAAACCCTTGATTTAACATTCTACAAAACTAAACTAAATAAAAATAAGCTTTTAAAATTTTCTTGAATTTTAAAGCCTGAGGTCAAAAAATCTCCTTCTAACCATTAAACTTGAAATTCAACAAAAAAATTCAAATTTTATTAAACGAATATTACTAACGAATCATTATATTTAATTTACGAAATTATTGGCCTATGGGTTACATTGAATTATGAATGAATCATTTAACCGAATAACGATGTACCTCCCTTTTAGGTTACACACAGTTTGTTCGCACAGAATTTTTATTTCATATCTTTTTGTTCTATATTTTTACAACAGACAGTTTCTTTAATTCGAAATCAAAGAATGGTTTCCTAGTTTATTTTGAAAAAGCGTTATCAATAGGCTTATAAAAAGAAGTACAAGTGAATGAGATTAAGATATGTTTATTTTACATTATGAAAGGCCTAATACTTTTTGAATTTTTGAAAATTTCCCGTCAATATTTGCCTTTTTTCCCCAAAAAAACCATTGAAAAGCAACAATTCCAAATATTTAATTTTGGTATTTTTTAATTTTAAAAGTTGAAATTCACTCGGATTCCAAACTCACTTTTTTCCCGATTTTATGGCACTCTATAATACAAAAAATTCTAATAAATTTTTACATTTTAATAAATAATGCTAGTTGTGAAAATAACCATCTAATTTTAAATTCAAATATATCATGGCAAAAGAGTAAGAGAGAGAGTTATTAATGTTATTTGATAAGTCTAAAATAAAGTGAAACTTTTTAAAATTAAAGGCCATCAAAAATTAAATTTGGTTCTATGAAAAATTGACGAAAAAGAAGAATTACATTTAAGAGTTATTCTAAATGAACTTTTTTTGTTCAAAACGTTGAAATTATTTTCGAATTGAAAAACGAAAAAAAAAATGTTTGAAACCGAATCTTTATTTGTTAAATAAACTCTTATTTCTTCAAAACACAATTCATATCAAGTAAATATTAAATTGTGATTGAAAATAATTAAAGTATAATATTAAGGTTAAAATAACAAGTTCAAAATACTAACAACCGGGTTTGAATGCTATAGTTAGAAAAAAAATTGGTTAAATATTCCACAATCGAAAGTTCAAAAGACTAAGGAAATATATACAAAAAGGTGAAAAAACGTGTTTTTTTCGTCTAATTCCAGTTTAAAATTTATTAGCCCCTTTATCATTCGTAGTAAACCAATAAACTAGTCTCTTTTAATATAAATCATTTCTGTTACTTTTGTATTCTGGACAAATTTTGCATGTCTAAATAAGACTGATAACTATATGTACCTCAAATATAAAAAACCAAAAAAAAAAATTATAATTTAAAAAAGAAAAACGGTTATATAAAAATATCTAAGTTCTTTTCACCATAAAAATATGATTTGCTTGCTTGTTGGTATATAAAATTAAAAAAAAAATTGTCGTTTGTAGCTACCTGTTAAACAAATAATATTTATTAGAAAATATATTTGTGTACAATTCCTATTTCTTTTCTTTTTTTTTTGATGTCAACGGACGACCTCCTAACCGAATTTATAATAGAGTCACTTGAAATTTTTTAACTTATAAATTTTATTTTTTTGAAACTAGAAAGCATATGAAATTAAAATTTTATTTGAAAAAAAAATACTTCTCTTTTTTAAGTCCTTTTTTTTAAAATTTTGAAAGTGTTTTTTCAGTTTAGAAAAACTTAAAGGCTTCCCATTTTCGTTCAATTAACAACCTTATTTTTCTAATTTTTTTTTATCAAAAATGAAAATATAAAAAAATCTTATATATTTAGTCGAAAAAAAAACAAAAACATGGGGCTGTGAAATTCATGTCAATTCGCTCATTTCAATTCGCTATTTTTTCTATAACTTTTTTTCATAACATTAAAAAATAGTTCTGCAAAATGTTACAAGATGTAGCAAATTTGCTACATTCCCATTATTAATCTGCAAAATGTGTGCACCCAAAATGCAGAAAAAAATTATTACAAACTCAGTATATGTATTTGCACAAGTTTTTCAGAGATTTAGCACAGTAAGAAAATTTATGTAGCAAATTTGCTACATATTGTAGCATTTTGCAGAACTAATTTTTAATGTTTTGAAAAAAAGTTATAGAAAAAATAGCGAATTGAAATGAGCGAATTGACATGAACTTCACAGCCTCCAAAAACATCTTAAACAAATATTAAAAAAGCATGGGCGGGAATAGCTGATTATTAGTTATAAATAGTTAAGAAAAAAACGCGACATGTGTTCACGTGATTGAAATTTTATAAATACTCTTAATATTTCTCATATGATTTTTATTCAAATTATTTACGGCTTATAAAATCCTTATAAGCGATTTTTTTTCTTCTTCAAATATTTGTAACCTTTTTCTAAATGTTACGAATAAAGTATTTTAACACAAAATTAATGCAAATTCGGTTTATGTATGGGCAAATGAAAAAAAGATAAGAAAAAAAATAAATAAATATTATTATGTTTCACCTTTTTTATATAATTAAGTTTTCTCTAAACCTTGAATTCTTGATGGTTCAAAATTGAAGAAATATGCTTGAAATTGTGGTAAACTCTGGTAAATTATAAAAATTTAGATTTTTATTGCTCAATTCTAAATATAAATTTGATTAATTTCAGCACATGTGATTTCTAAATCGACAATTCAAACGCTTAATCATTTCTTAAATAATAACTCCAGAGAAAAAAACAGACAAAAAACGCTCTTTAAACATCGATAAAACCTTTATATAAAACCGTTGTTCCTAAAAATTCCTATTAAATAACTACTTAACATTAAATTAAACTGATAGCTCTCGACATTACAACTCGAATAATAAATTTCTAAAAAATTGAGATCTATTTAGAACACAAAATAAAATAATGCTTCGGTATATAGTTGATATAGTTAAAATAACAAATAATACCGTAAAACCTCATTTTTAGTAGCGGGTACAAATTGTTCTTTTCAGTTTTGTCACATTTAAAAATTCTATGCCTGTATACATTTTTTGATTGTAAACTATGAAGGTAAAAATCATGTTTTTATCACAAGTAGTTTCTATTTTTTTCAAAGGCATGTTAAAGTTTTTTGATTTTTTGTTTTTTTTGTTTTTTTTTGACTGAAAAAATCACTCTGCAAAGCTTTTAAAGCTACTTTTGGCGATTAAAAAAATTATTGCCTAGTGCAACAATATTTGCTGCACCTGTTGGCAAAGTCTGCACAAAAGTAGCTTTAAAAGCTTTGCGGAGCGATTTTTTCAGTCAAAAAAAAAACAAAAAATCAAAAACTTTAAACCATGGTACAAAATCGAAATTTTCGTCTTTATACCTGGAAAAAATGGCTCAAAGTTTTCATAGAATTTTTGACCAAATGTAAAATGTAACCATTAAAATATTTTAAAATAAACCTGATAATAAATTTCTTTTTGTTTTAGATTAATTTCTGAAAAAGAATGAATTTCAAATCCTAAAAATATATGCAAAAAATTTCTCACGTGTTTTAACAATCTCAATTGTCAACCGACATTTATGACCGAAAATTTTTTTACAGAAACCTTCATTTTTTTTTGTTATCACATGAATATTTTACACATTCATCTAAGTGGTCAATTAAATAAAAAATTTTTTTGCAAAAACTATTTTCTAAGCAAATATAAAAAAAATTCACCTACGTTAAGAAAATTCTTAGTTCTTAGAAATCTTAGATCTTAGAAGTTTTCTAAGAAAAAAAAAATTTAAGATTCTTAGATGTTTAACTTCTAAGAACATTTAAGAACAACTAAGAATTCTTAAATATTTTTTTAAATAACAAAAGTATTCCAACTTTTTATACTTTTAAAAAAAAGTTATTAGAGCCAATCAGCTTCATCTTATTTTACTTATACTTTCTTAACGTTCGACTGTCTTATAACTAGAACGATTTAAACGATACTTCAATTTTGGCGCAAAATTTAGAAAAATATTATCCTTTTTACCTATTATTCAAACTTTTAAACTAAAATTATGTACCAAATAACCTGATTACCCAAAAGAGATTTCATTTAAAATGAATATGGACTTTTCGAGGTTCCGTTACGAACAAATCCATATATTTTAGGGCAATTATCATCGTTATTATCGGTATTAAGATTAGGAAAATTTTTAAAAGAAAAGCTTTAAAATCTGCGATTGCAACTAAAATTTTTGCGCCAAAATTGAAGTATCGTTTAAATCGTTCTAGTTATAAGACAGTCGAACGTTAAGAAAGTATAAGTAAAATAAGATGAAGCTGATTGGCTCTAATAACTTTTTTTTAAAAGTATAAAAAGAAGGAATACTTTTGTTATTTAAAAAAATATTTAAGAATTCTTAGTTGTTCTTAGATGTTCTTAGAAGTTAAACATCTAAGAATCTTAAATTTTTTTTTTCTTAGAAAACTTCTAAGATCTAAGATTTCTAAGAACTAAGAATTTTCTTAACGTAGGTAAAAAATTCCTTCTATTCCAAAAAAAAATAAAAAACAAAAAAGTTTATTATTTTAGCTGATGAGCATTTTTTTCGTTGAATACTCTATGAGTTTTCAATTTAATATTTTAAGGGATTTAAATTGAAAAGACCTAATTTTTCTGGTTTTTCTCAAAAAAGCCGTTTACTTACTGAAAAATAAAGTAAACTAAATCGAAATAAGTACTACTTTTAGTCAGATTTATTCCTTTTAAAAACTAACCCAAGGCGTTTTTAAGCTAATAAAATAATAATCAAATTTAAAACTTATCTAATTTCGACTTAGTTTATTTAAAAATGAACTTTTTAAAAGAAACCATTTTGATTTAAACCATTCTTTGTTGGGTACTACAAATTAGAATTTTATGAATCTATTTACAGTAAAAATTCAATTATGTATAATCAAAAATTTTTAGTTCTTGGATATAATCGAATTTTATACATAATCGAAGCATGATGGTGACAACTTTCTATGTCTTAAATATGAAAATTTAAGCTTGGTTTTTAAAATTTTATTAAAATTATTTAAAGATCAAATACAATGGATCGCCGATTTTATGAACCTCGGTTGTAAAGCACAATCACCTCACAAATACGGAGATACATAAAATCGAAGATCACAAAAACGGGGAGACACTGTATACTAAAAAATGAGTTTAATTAAAATTTTGTTTAAATTATTGAACCCTCAATTGATAAATAGAGCAAATTCAAAAAATCGAAAATTAGATTACTTTAAAATTTAACTTGATTTTATTAGAATTCCTGAAAATTAAACAATTTCTATGAATTAGATAAATAAATTAGTAAAAAAAAATCAAATTATTTTTCTTTCAATTAGTAAAAAAATCTTAGTTATAAGACATTTTTTTAGTCAATAGTTATTTGAAAAATTCTATATAATCGAATCTGTATACAATCGAATTCGATATAATCGAATTTTTACTGTAATTAATTCAAATCTGAGTTCCAGCGAAATAAATTCTCTCGACAAAAAGAATAACTTTTCGTTTTTTTTTTCCAAATTCTTAATTTTTGAAATCGATATTTTAAAACTCTGTAGAATTAAAAATGAATAAATTTTTAGTAGAAAAAAAAATTGTGCTAAAATACTTGAAAAACAATTTTGAGGTAAAACCGGATTTTATTTTTCGAAATATTATGTAAAAGGTTCTTCGGAAGACAAAGCAAACGTTTCAGGTCAATTCGAATGATTTTTTTGTAAATTTAAAAAATTTTAAATAATAATAAAAAAAAACTGGAAAAACAAAAAATAAAATTTAAATTAGTACAAATTGTTTTTATATTTGAAAATTTAAAGTGACCCCTTGATATGAACGAAGAATACAATTTATATTTTATGAAGCCAGGTTTTTCGAATCCGATACACTTAGATTGCGGTTAATTAAAAATCCTTATTTTTTTTTTATCTTGTACAAAAACTGATAAGATAACGCTAAGTTTGAGCATAAGTTTTGTTCTTATTTTATTGCATAGATAAAGTGTTTCTTTATTTGTTTTATTTCAAATTTAATAGTTTAGGGCTATTCAAAATTTTAATCTTTTTCTTTTTTCAGAAGTTTTAAAATAAGATTAAGTAAGTTGGAATAGTTAGTTCGAGGCGTCCAGATGAGAATATACAACCCAAAAAAAATCAATATTTCTCAAATTATTGAGAAAAAAAAATCAAGAATATTACATTAATTATTTATTTAAGTACCGGGACTTTACAAGCTATTATTTTTTATTAGTTTTGAAGTTTTCCTCTTTTGAAAAATATATAAAAAAAATTTTTTATTATTAACTTCTTACTTTCAATAATATGATATTTCAACAAATTTTCTGAAACTATGGAAATTAAATTTAATTTTCTGAATAAATTAATTTTTTATTAGAAAATTTATAGTACGAAATAAATAAAATTTTTTTTTTATTATAAAAGATTTTTTTCTTGATTTCTTATGTTGCTGTTGTTCTTGTTGTTTTTGATGATGATTTTTTGTGTTTTCCTTAAAAATTTGGCAAAGCATAGACTCGATTTTATTTTTTTTTGTTGTTGTTTCTGTTGAAAGAATTCTTTTATGATCATAATCATTAGACTCTTTTAATACGGGTAATTTGAAATTTCTTTCTTTTTTTTCTTTTATATTTGCTCATTAAGTTTAGTTTTACGCAAGCTAGCTAACTAACTAACAATCTTACCTAAATATTAAATAAGATTTCAATATATTTACTTTAATCCTTTTTCTTTCTTTCTTTTTTTTTCCAAAGCATTTTAATCATTGGAAACATGCAAATAACCACATTGAAATAAATCCTTATTTTGTTGTTTTTACACATTCACAAAAATAAATAATTCTACTTCAAGGTGTTAGGAAAATTTTTCATTCATTTTTGTCGGTTAAAAAGCTTCTCAAAATATTTTTTTTCTTTAATTGTAAAGAAAAATTAGTTTATAGCCAAAAGCATTCACATTATACAAGTAAAGACAAAAATTTCTAAAAATAAAAAACGCCTCTATAAAAAGATGTTTTCTTTATTTTTTTCTATTTACTCCTACTTTTAATTATTATGTTATAATTTGACAATCTTGAGGCTGAAAAAAAAAAGCCAAAATAGAACAGAGAACCCTTCGTTTATAAAGGTAGATAATCACTAAATTTTAATCGAATAAATTAGAGTATCAATTTAGGAACCATTATAGTTTGTTAATTTATTTTGCTCTAGGTAATAACTTAAAATATATTCTTTAAGAAATCAGGCTTTATTTATAAGTAGCTCTTATGAAAATGAAAAATATAAACACTTAATAAGTAAAATTTTAAATGGTAATTTAAAATTTTTAAACACTTTAATTTTTGTTAGTCTCTTTATTTTTTTTTTTAATTTTTAAATAAGTAAGCTTGTTTTTTTTTAACTTCACTAGATGGGTTTGATTTGAAAAAACATTGTCTAGGTTTAGTAAGAATAAACTAGGGTTACATAGTTTAATTTTTGTTTTTTTAAATTTTAAACTTTTAATTCTTGTGGAAAAAAAATTTTTTTCTAAATAACAATTTTTTATTGTATATTTAGCTACTCAAAAGTATCAAAGCATCAAATCTTATATTAACCATTTTTTTACCGAAGTTTCTCTTTTCAAATTTCCAAATTTGTTTTATGAGGTAGTATTTTTCACAGATTTAAAATTAATAAAATAAATAAACAACAAATTGATAATTATCCATATAAAAGTCTAAAATTATAATTCTATCCTAAGATTGGTTTTATTCTAGATTTTATCTTTTCTTTGTTTGTTAAAGTTATCGGTTCATTCAGTTTTTCCTAAACTTTAGTAATCTTTCTTATGGTTATTGATAAAATTCATCTTTTTAAAACATGGTTAAATCTATTTACGAAATATTTTTATATTTGAATAGAAAGGCTCAAAAAGGCTCATAGGAATTTTTTCGCTAGCGAAAAAAAATAGACTTCTATCGTCTCAAAAAAAAGTTGAATATATTCGCTGGCGAAAAAAGTATATTTATAGGGTCTCTTATAAAATAAGAGTTTTTCCGCTTATTATGAATCAACAGTTGATTAAATATTTTTTTTTGAATAAATGAATTAATCTGAGAGTCCAAGTCATCCAAGTCTTAATACAAGTCATAATAATCACATATGTTTAAATGAATTTTTTTAAAACTTTAATTTTCATCGTCTAAGTTATCCTCACAATAGTCTTCTTCGCGATCACTTGATTGTATCATAAGGATCCTTGTCTGAGTTTTTATATCTTCTAAAATTAATCAATGGAATAACATTTTTTACATCAGATTCCAACGAAATATCATTCTGAAGAAGTAGTCTTTTGTATAAGCTTAAATCTTTATCTTTTCCTATTTCTAGTTTTCGCCTAGGTGTTGGTGCCTAATTTCCCAAAGCATGAGCATATTTCACTCATGAACTTGTTTTTTGTGCTTTAAAAAATTCAATCGATTTGTATATGTTTGGATGACCACAATCCATGAAAGCCTTTAGTTTTCGATTGTATGACTCTAAATAGAACTTCATAACCATCTTTATTTATATTGTCCTCAGACATATGTTTAAATGAATTACTTAGGACAAATTCAAAGTTTGACATTTTCAAAAAAAATATTTTTTGATGTATTAAAAATTTAACTGAAAACCAAACAATCATAACTTTTTTTAATAGGACGAACAAACTAGCGTTTTATAATTAGCGAAAAAAATACAATTTTAGTGTATATCAAAAAAGTTGAAAATTTTCGCTAGCGAAAAAATTGCACTTTTTTAGTTCCCGAAAAAAAGGTAGCGAAAAATTTCCTGTTTACGCTCAAAAACAATCAAATTTTAACAATGGTTTATGTTTTGGCGATTTTTAAAAGTAGAGAATTATATAAATTATTTTATGTTTAGACAAAAGTAAATTAAGACTTGCCAAAATTAAAAAATTAAATTACATCAACCGTAAAACTCGATAGATATCCAATGATACCAACACAAGAATAAAAGGCACAATTTTTTAAAAGCTATTGTTTCTTATACCGTATTTTCTTGCTGAATTATGCAACATTAGAACTTAAAGATTCGATTTGTAGCATTCACTATTATTAATCCTTTCCATGTCAAAATTGACTTGACTATTGCGTACGTCCCTAAAAATCTTAGAAGACATAAACAATTTTAGCTTTTTTTACTTATTTTTTTAAAAGATATTTTTAAACGAAAAAAGCTAAAAATTAGCAAAAAAAACCGAATTTATTTAACTCGGAGAAAGCTTTTTCGAAATAATTTTAGACGAGACGAGAAGCGCCTGAATTTGAATGACGATACAAACACCAAAAGGACCGATTGGGTCAAAATTTGACATGTTTTAAAAATTTCAAATTTCTTTTATAGATTAACTTTTAATGATATTTACATGTTTTGATATTTATTTCAAAGCTTTAATGATGTGTTATTATGTTACAATCTTTTAATATTTAACAAAAGTTTTCGACAAAATTAACCGGTTCTTTAAGTGTTAATAATATTTTTCTATTTGATTTTTCTGATACTCAATTTTACTCAAAAAAGGCCAGAGAATGAAAGTTGTGTTTTTAAAGAGTTTTGTCGTAAATCAAACCTGAATAAGTCCTTTCCTTAAATTCGAAAACTTAAGCTGTCTATCTATTTTAATCTACCAAAATTTTGGCTACATTTCATCCTTTCTTTGGTGTAAAAAAATTAGAAAAAAAAAATTTAATCGGTTCAGGTCCAAGATGAAGTTATTATAAAAGAAAAAAATTTTGGCTGCTTTAAAACTTTTTATTTTCCTAAATAGGTTAAACAATACTCAAAAATTATTGTTTGAATTTGAATTTTTAATCCGTAGACCGAGAGCTCCCATTTTTCATTATTATGTTTTTAACCTATTCAGGATTTTGATTCTACTAAGTAAACTTTTTAGTTATAAAATTTCGACTCTTTTAAAATCAATGTAATATACACAAATTGAAAATCGACACTTTAAAAAACTACATGAAACCCCGTTTTTACTAATTAAAAGAGTAAATAAAAATAAACAAATTTAAAATATAAAATTTTCTGAAAAAAATAATATATTAGAGACTAAAATCGATATATAGGGATCTTTATTTGAAAAGGAATCCGATACAAACTACAAGTTTCCTCTATCAAAAAATCAATAAAAAAAATTGATTCCTTTATTTTTCTCTAAAACCCTAAAAATTCATTTCTAAAATTAACCTAAAATAAGAAAAAGCCAATTAAAAAGGGTTCGATAAAATTTACCATAGGCTTAAAAATTAAAAAAAAAATTTTTGCTATAGATTAAATATGATACCATGTCTGTACAGAATAATAATCCGTTGCTTATAAAAAGTGTTAATCATTCGAATCGCTATGTAAATAATAGTAATAGTAATATAAGTGGAATAGGTATGCCCAACAATAGGAAAATGCCTAAATCAATGGGCAATTTCAGTTCGTCTAATTTATCAGTTAATTCGTATAATAGCTACAATACTAACTCCTCAACTCAATCTCAAACATATCTTCCTTCTATGCTAAAAAATATGCCTACTACAAATGCAAATAAAAAATACTCTACTGATTACCATCAAGCTGGTAAGTTTTACCATATGGCATTTTTTTTTTGATTAGATTTTTTTGATGTTCAATTTTAGATAAGAAAGGCCAAAGAATGAAACTAATGTTATTTAAGAAATTGGTCACAAATCAACTCTGAATAAGTCCTTTATTTGAATTCGAAGAATAAAACTGTTTATCTATTTTATTCTACCTAAATTTTCGCCTTATTTCATTGTACCTTTGGTTTAAAAAAATAAAAGTTTTTGTTTTTTTTCTAATTTATAAGACAAGTATAAATTATGCAAACACACATACCTTAGCGATGTTAGCATTTTGTCTTCTAAATTAGAAAAAAAACTAAAATTTAAAATTTTCAAAACCAAATGGTTGATCGGTTGAGGTCCAAAATTTAGTTATTACAAGAGAAGAAAAGCAGTTTTTGTCTCTGAAATTGAGTAAGAGACTTATTTAGGCTTGATTTGTTGCCAATTTCTTAAAGAACATAATTCTCTGGCCTTTTTTATGTAAAATTGAACATCAAAAAAATCTAATTAAAAAAAAAACTTGCCATATTTAATTTATTACTAAAATAAGAAAAAAATATTAAATGTTTAAAAAAACAGTAAGGTTCGACTATGCAGATGCTTTTTTGCATAATAGTAATAATATAGAATTCTTTAGTCGAATATCGCAAATGCAACGACTTCAAATGGAGACTGTTGAATGGGAAAGAAAAAAACGCTTGTCAAAGAAAAAATCTAATAATCAAAGTACAAATAGTTTAGCAAATAGTAATAATTCTAATAATAAAACAAATTCAGGAACGTCTAATCCAACAACCAATAATACAAATTTGTTAATTAACGCGACCAATTTAAATGATTAAAAAGTTAAATTTTAGTTTTTTGGAATTTGTTTTTTTTTTTTAAATAGAATCTCAAATATTT
>NTPY01000843.1:542046-587106 GCA_002922825.1 Brachionus calyciflorus | reverse complement strand
ACTTTTTTGAGGGCCTTTTGAATGGAGATAAATAAAAAAAATTTTTTTTTAATTGCTGAAAATACTTAGAATGGAAAAAAAAACGCTCATATAGATGTTTAAGATGCAATCTGCAAATTATAAATTTTAAGTTGAAATTTTTTTAATTTTTTCGGTTCAAAAGTTTTTTTTGGAAATGAATTGAAATTGGAATTATTTATTTATTTCAACTGAATAATTCGTTAACCTTCGTTCGATAGGTAAGATTCTCAGCGGATATGCTTCGTTACATTATGTCTACGATCGACTCCCTTTTTTATAAAAATTTTTGACAAGTCGATCTAGTTAATTGAAAAAAAAATGTTCATATATAACTAATCAATCAATAAAATAAAATAGTTTAAAATACTAGTTTTATCTACAGTGGTGCTGATTAATTTGTAACGTGGCGTCAAATGACGTCATATTTTTATAGTCAAATAACATAATATAACGTCATCTGACGTGAAATGACGCCATAAAAAGATAAATCAATTTGGTAAATTTTTAACTAGCAGAAATTTTCCACGATTCATCTAAAGTGTATTAAAATGATTTTTAATTCAAATTTAAGGCACGATCTTTGAAACCTTATTTTCTTTGAATCCTAAAAAATTTTTTTTCAACCAATTAAATCTTAAGATATCAATTCAATTATTTGATTTTTTTAATATTCACTTTAAAAACCATTATATATTGATGAATTTTTTACTTTAATACTTTCGAACTAACGGCGTAAACGTAACTCCAATCTTTGTTAGTTGACTACTAATCCGATTACGCCTTTAATTTGAGAGCATTGATAAGAAATTCGTCTGTATAATACCGCACAACTAATAAAAAAATGGTGTTCGGTGCGAATTCATTCCGCTATTTTTTTAATTAGCTGTTCTGTATGTGAAGAAAAATCGATTAAAAAAAATCAAAAATTTATTAATGTCCAATCAAAGATTTTAATTGAAATGAAATTGATGCCACTTTAAAGTTGTATTTGATGTCGCATCAAAGAGATAGAATTTTCAACATCGATGTACATCAAAAATTTGCATCCAAATGACGCCAACATCAAATCAAAATTCTATCGATTGGGTAATATAAAATTTCTGTTTCTATTTTCTTTTAAAAGCGCTAATAAAAGACTTAAGATTAAATCTTTTTTACGTTAATATCTATAATTGTTTACTGTGACTTGTTCTTTTTGGTCTTTAGTTTTAATCTTCTTTTTTAAAAGAAGCTAGGTTAGTGATTTTTTATAAAACTCAAAAAGTTACTACAATCGATCTGAAACAAAAGTTTTATTAAAAAAGAATTTTTTTTCATAGAATATTTTAGTTACTATTTGCTCAGAATAACCTCTAAAAATATCATACCAAACAAAATTACCGTATTCCCTTGCTAGATATTGCAGCACAATAACTTAAGATTCGCCTCTGGCGCATGCTAAAGGTTTGCTGACTGGTGGCGCAGGCTCTAAACCTAAAATCAGGTCTTTAATGCAGCATTAAATACGTTTTTTTTGGGTTTAATGCGGCACTAAATGTGTGATTTAAGTCAAAAAATTCGAAAAAATAAAAATAATTAATAATTATTTTAAAAATTATTGTAATTAAAAAAATAAATCGAAATTTTAATTTTTTTATTTATTTTATTTTTTCGAATTTTTTGACTTAAATCACACATTTAGTGCCGCATTAAACCCAAAAAAAACGTATTTAATGCTGCATTAAAGACCTGATTTTAGGTTTAGAGCCTGCGCCACCAGTCAGCAAACCTTTAGCATGGGCGAGATGGTGATTAGCGCATGCGCCAGAGGCGAATCTTAAGTTATGGTGCTGCAATATCTAGCAAGGGAATACGGTAATCTTAATCTTAATAATTTAAAAATCGATAAAAAATTTTAACTATTAATTTAGAAATAGAATTATGTAATTTTACCTAACCAATACTTTTTGTAGTTGTTATTTTAAATTATGATATTATTAGGTTTATAAATCTTTTATTTTTTTCAAAAAATTTATCATTTAAATTTTATCTTAGTAATTTAAAAGAAAAGGACGATTTTGCCTTGGTTTCCTCTCATGTTTTAAGTAATTATTAGAAAGTGATTTTTTAATCTCCTTTTCTAATTAAATTTACAAATTTCATTAAGAGTCGGAATTAGGTACTTTAATAATCACTCATTTACCCGGTAAAAAATAGATACAAATATTATTAATCAGCGGTTAAAACTCAACCCTAACCTAATCATTCAAAAGAACATATAAAATTTTAAACTTTGTAAATACAATTTTTCCATTTAAGCCTTTGGTATTCTAAAAAAGAAAGAAAACAAAAATTTTTATTTTTCAAAATCAAATGTTTCATCGTTTAAAGTCCAAAATTTAGATAAAACATAAAAAGATAAACAGCTTTAGTTTCCAAATTTAAGTAAGGGACTAATTCAAGCTTATTTTGTGTCGAAAATTCTTAAAAATACAAATTCCATTTTCTAACCTTTTCTGAGTAAAATTTAAAAAAAAAATCTTTTTGGGTGAAGATTTTTGGTGGCAAGAATGGGGACTTGAACCCCGGCCCTTGAATCAACTATTTTCGCTAATTAATTTTGGACATAACTCTATATAATTACTCAGCTTTATTTGTAAAAATGAGCTCTGTATGATTGATACTGTTTCCTCACAATGTGTTGAATAGACTTTTAAGAACTAAATAAGGGACATTTCGAGCTGGATTGATCATATATTGCTTGACAAATCCAGTCAAAAGATCGGTAAATGCCAGATTTTTGACATGCCATGCGGAAAACAAACAAGTCGGTTTTCATGGTATTTAACAAAAGCACTAAATTGAAAGAAAGTAATCGAATGGAAGATAGATGTCAAGGTCCACTAGAGCTGAATGGTAATCGAATAAATAAAGTTACATGTATTAAATACTTTGGAGTTGAAATAAATAATAAAGAAAACAGTCTTGACCATTCAAAAACTAGAAAGCAAAACATTAAACATTGACTCCACTTTAGAAAGATTCGCATAAATAAAATTAGACTTCTTAATTCGTCTCGCTCAAAACTAAATTGGCTAATTGTCAGTTAAAAAAGATTCGATTTTTCATTTTTTGAACAAAAATAATTAAAAAAAAATTCGATAACGTTATATACATACAAATGTATTCCAAAAAAGTGGGAGTATAAGTAGGAGTAGGAATAAGCTACTCGTACTCCTTACTCCTACTCCAAACTCCTCATTTTGGAATAACTACTACTTGTATCTTGTTAAAATTGGAGTAAAAATTTCTTTATTTTTGCTAAGAACTTTTTTTTAATATTAAAAATTTTTTTTAAACTATGTTAAAATATAATTTAAATCCTTTTTTTTAAAAGGTGATTATGTGGACTTGTTTGAATTAAAGATCTTACAAAGATTTTCTGAAATACTAATTTAATCAGAGGGAAGTAAAATCTTATCAGTTGCATAAGAACCAGTTTTTAGACAGAATTAAGTTTTGTTTGGTGTTTTTATAGAGATAATTATAAAGGAGATGATACAATTTACTTAGAAAAAAATACAAAACCAAAATTACGGAAAATCGTGAATAAGTCGCAAGGTCTGTAAAATATCTGATTTCGAACACTTGAAGCTCATTACCGTATAACTTAGGATTGAGTATAAAATAATGGACCCTAAAAAAATCCATTTTAAATAAATCAACTATAAAAAAATCGACTTTTAAAAAAATCCTGTTTAAATAAAGCGACTTTTAGAAAAATCGAGTATAAAAAAAAATTCACTCAAAGAAAGTTTGTTTATTTAAGTTATTTATTTTAATTTATAAATAAAAAAATTAATCCAATTAAATTTTGGATAATCTACCGTTAAGTATTATTTGATATTGTTTAAAAAATGACTTTTGAAAATTAAAAATTTTGTCGCATAAAATCTTTACAATATTTTAAGTTTGGTGTATCTCTTCTTTGGGTTTAATCATTAACACATACTAGAACGAAAAGTTCACTGCCATTCATCACTTTATGGCCAATAAAATCGATCATTATATGCGTAAAATAATCGTCGTTTATATCAAGATGACTTCTCAGGCTTTTGTTGAATGGCATAAATAAACCATTTACAATTTAGAAAATCTTGATTTTCAATAATTTCTTCTTGGTTTTTAAATGGTTCAATATTATTCATTAAAAATCCAATGTGAAAATAATAGTTACTGATTAAATTCTCGAGTTTTCATCAAAAAAAGAAGTTTAGAGGAAAATGTAAAGACTTAGATATTAAGAATAAAAATATTCAATAATTCTATTAGCAATATCTTATTTTAAAGTAAGGCTTTCATTTCGGAAACTCAGCTCTAAATTTATATCAAAGATAGAACAAGTTTTATTTTTAATGAATAGATTCCTTTTTATTAGAACATTTTTTGTTTTCGATCGATAGTTTTCTTAATATTATTTTAGATTACTGTGCGACCCGACAAAATGATACTGGATTTTTTTAAACACGTCAATTTTGAACAGTCGATTTTTTTAAAACCGGTTATATTTAAAAGTGCATTTTTCCATACTAGATTTTTTTCAAAGTCGACTTTTTTAAAGTCGTTTTTTTATACTGGATTTTTTTCGAGTGGATTTTTTTATATACCTAACTTAGCGCGGTATTGCATGCCAAGTTAGGCTTTAAGTGCTACTTTTAAAACCAAGGAATTCTAATTTGATTTCGCTCGTTTAATTGAAAAATATAAATATGTTTTGAAAATTGATTTTTTAATTTCTTTATTTTTATTAATTCTTTTTTAAAATCGACTATAGACTAAATAATTTTTTTTCTATGGTTTATTCGGCATATTAAAGTTTGTATAGGGTATCTCGTTAATTGCGGCATTATTATTTGTTTATTTTTTTGTAAAATGCCTCTACAGTAAATTTCAATTCGTCATTCCAATTCATGCAAATTTAAATATCTTTTGAACAGGAAATCAAGAAACTATTCTTTAAATTGCTACAAAGTGTAACAATTTTGGGCAAAGTAAAATTTTTGCTCATTTTTCAATTTTCATTTTTGCTTAAAAAATTTAAATACCCAATTACTTGCACGCTGAATTTTTAAAGACCCAATCCTTTTTATTAAAAGCTTTCAAACAATATTTTTTAATGTGTTTAAAAAAGAATTGGCTTTTTAAAAATTCAGCGTGCAAGTAAATGCATATTTAAATTTTTTGAGCAAAAATGAAAATTGAAAAATGAGCAAAAATTTTACTTTGCCACAATTTTGCTACACCCAGAAATATAGCTCTGCAAAACTCTGTATCTTTGCAAAATTTGCAAACCGTTGAATAATTCGGATTTTTAAACCTGATTAATTCGACATTCGTATAAAAGTTTTGACACTCAGTTTAGTTAAAACCATTGTAATATTTTTCTTTAAACCGTTAAAAAGGAAAATATTTGGCTTATTCAGATTCATATTAACAAAAGGATAATTTTCAGTTCGGCGTTTAATAATTTTTCTTCACTTTATTCATCTCCTTCCTTTCAGAAATTTTCATTTTTTAATTTTAATTTTAAGTTTTTAGGTGAACAATTTTAAAAATAGGTGAACAGGAAAAATGTTGAAAAATTTTTGCAGGCCAATTTTTTGAGTGTAGCAAAATTGTTACACTTTGTAGCAATTTTCAGAATAAGTTTATCACTTTTCGTTCAAAAGATATTTGAATTTAGATGAATTGAAATGACGAATTAAAATTTCATGTACAGACCATTGAAAAATGATCTTAAAATAAGAGAGGGTACATTATCAGCAGTTAACAAGGTCATCAAAATCTAAATTTTTCTTACTTTAAAAAAGTTTCAAGTCTAAATTTTTTAAATTCAAAGCTGACATCTTACAGGGTCAAATTAAAATCTCTAGTTAGTATTTAAATAGCTCAAAAGTTGATTCCTCAAAGTTTTAGATTCTACGTTAATGTTCCAAATAATTGGAAATATCCAATAAACAACAATAAATTTTTCATTTAAAAAGATTTAGGACGATATTGATAATTTTACGAGGTGTTACTTTAAAAATGGAATCTAATTTGTATCATTTTAGAATATCGATACTTATTTTCGATTAATAAATGTATTTTTTACACTTGACTTTCCAAAAAACTCATATAAAATTTTCAATTTAAAAAAAAAATTAAATATAAAATTATATTTTTTTGATTTTTTTACAACAATACATTTAAGGTTATCGAATATTTACGATGCCTTTGCATTTTTATTTTGATTTTGAAATCTTGATTAGCTCTTAAATTTTTCACTTTGCTTCAATTATTTCGAAATTTAAAAAAATTATCTAAAAATCTCTTGTTTAAAATCTTACCAGGCTTTATTTAGGATACAGACCAGTCCAAAAAATTACTCTTAAAAGAATTTAAATAATATTGTACCATAAACATTTAAAAGCTAATCCAAACTTTTGGGCAAAATCCAAATAAATTGTGCTCGATTTAATCAAATGTATTTGAGTGGAAAAAAAAAAATTAGGTGTTCAAAATTTTCCAAATAAGTTCAAAAACTACATCTTAATGGAGTTCGGACTAATTTTATCAAAAATAATTTAGACTTGAATTTTTTACTCCAATTTCAACAAGATAAAAGTAGGAATAAAAGTAACTTACTCCAAAATGAGGAGTAACAAATAGGAGTAAGAGTAGGAGTAGGAGAAAGTTACTCTAAAATTAGGAGTTTGGAGTAGGAGTAAGGAGTACGAGTAGCTTATTCCTACTCCTACTTCTACTACCACTTTTTTGGAGTACATTTGTATTGTTATATATTGATTGTTAACAATCAGCACTATAAAATATAAACTCAATACTACCTTTATTGTTCACATGTTCCAAAAATGAACTTTGATGGACAGATTTGAACATCTGAATGGTCAAGGTAATAAAAATAAAAAATAAAAAAAACATGTTTAGTTTTCGAATTAAAGTAAGGGACTTGATTTGAAAAATTTTTTAGGAATAAAACTCAAAAACTTCTTCTACAGTTCAGTTTGAATAAGCCAATTTTCAAGTACTAAAACTTGATTATTTTTACTAATGATACTGAGCGTCATTTAGCTAAATAAGCTTCTAAAAGCTTCCAAAAAAATAATATAACAAAAGCCAAAATAAGCAAAAAATATCTAATAGTTTGTTTCCCATTTTTATAAAAAAAATTTGATTTTCACAATTTATGATATATTTATATAAAATAAAGAGTCGTATGATTTTTTTCCGATTTTCTTTATGAATAAAGGAAATGTCATATCACTTAATTCATAATAACTAATTTTTATTAAGTAATCATATTTCATTGTTTTCTTAGTGATATGTAAGAAAAACTAATATCCTTTTTGAGAAGCAATAGCTAATAATTTTTTTTTGACAACCAATTTGATTTTTCCTTTAAAAAATTTTTCGACCTTTTCTTTTAAATTAAAAAAAAAATTAACAATTTTATTAAAATTTAAATTAAACGTTATTAAATGCGAAATTTTAAAATTAAAATCAGTTTTTGCTTATCAGGAAAGTATACTGAAGGATCTAAAAATAAAGAATCTTTTCAGAAAACTTTAAAAAGATGCCTTCACTAAATTTCAGTATTCGTTTTTTTATAAAAAAATTAAAGGCTTTAGATTAGAATAAGCCAAAAGAATATTTTAATTATAAACTTAAACTGATTCTTAAATTCTTTTATTATATCATCTAGGAAAAAATTAAATTCTTAGAAAAATAAGAAAAAAAATATTGATAGAAAAAATATAAATCATCACTCTTTAGGATCCCTTTATCATTAATAGATTTTATCTTAGCTTACTTATTAAAATTTTTTTCTTTTGAATTCATTGAATTAATCAAAAAAAAATTCAGATTTTATTTAAAAATAAATTGGTTCTAGACAAGTTTACTTCTAAATTCCGCAATCTTAACTAAATATTAGTGGTTTTGGTTATCCAAACGTTTGGTTTTGAAAACTTATTAAACAAACATTACTACTTAATTTCTATATACCTTCCCTCAAACTTTTTAGTCGTACAAAAGCGTTCTCCTCACATCGTTTTATGTAAACATAAAATATATTGGATTATTCGCTTTCTACTTTTTATATAATTCTAATTTCAAACGATAGTCTTTATCTGAAAGTTTTGATGTTAATGAAAAAAATTATTTCTATATCATAAAAAAAAATACTAAAATTTTTGAATTAGTGAATGAATTTTCAGTAAGGATATTGGAAGAATTGACATTAGCGAAAGAGTTAATTAGATAGCATCGTTATTTTGTTTTTTTTTTCTTATTAAGTCAGTTGCAATTAGTTGAATATTTCAAAATTGAAACCAAAAAAGTTTAAAAAAATTCAATTACAAGATACATATGAGGTCTAAAATGTCACACAGAATCTTTTCTGTGTCAAAGCTTCTCAAATTCTCAAAATCTATCAAAAATTTACTATCAATTCTAAAAATATTTCGTTGAAAGTCGCTTAATGCATTTGGCGAATTATTATTTTACACCAAAATTCAAATATCCAAATTTTAGCTCATGCATAAGTCGCCATCTTTACCGTTAAGTACATGGAAAAAAACCGAATTTTCGAATTAGAAACAAATTACAATTTTTAGGCTACTCATTTTGCAACTTAAACGTCACAATAGAAAGTCCTGAAATTTTATGTTGCCACGAACCGGAAACTGAGTCTATGTGACCGCACTAAAAATCAGGATTTTAATTTTTTAATTTTTAACCCTACGTCAGAAACAGAATGTTTTGGAAAATATCTTTTTTTTTACCCTATTTGCAACTATTCTCAAGGTAACGGTTTACGGTAATTTTTAACAACATTGATTTTAAATATTAGAATTCGTTTTAATTTATATAATAAAATTTTTCAACATTTTATTAAGTCCAATTGAAAATTATACAGATTCCTCTAAAGAAAACTTTTTGATTGTGATAATATAATAAATTTCGATTTGAGATTTTTTTTGTAAGATTTTCCTTTATCCGAGGGCTTATCAAATCTGAAATTTAATTTGAACCTAAATAGCCAAAGTATTAGTTCTGGTTTGAAGAGAAACCTTAAAATCAAAAAAAAATATCTAGGAAATATTTCGAAAAACAGAACAACGAAATTCTCGAAAGATTCTCCAAACCTTTTCGAAAAAGGCGAAAAAAAAATGTTGATTTTTTTGGACATATGGTTTTTTAAAAAGTTTTTAAACACTTCCCTGAAACAATTTCAAAACAACTGTACAAATACCGCAACAAACTCTCTCGATTTCAAAAATATAAAATAAATACTTTTTTAGTTTATTAAGTCAAACTTTTGAAAATTTTTAAAAAATTGACTATGCTTACGAAAAATAAACTTTATAAAAATGTTAAATTTTCTTAAATAAATTTTTCTTTTATCCCAATACTTTAAGATCTGACTGAATCGAATTGATGTATAATTTTACAGCTTACGAAAATTTTTTTTTTGGAACTTGAAAATTTGAAAAACAACAAAAATTTCTTAAGTTCCTAAATGACAAGCCTAGTTTTTTTTTAAAGCTAAATCTTGAAAAAAATTAAATTTTTGAGTGACTGTCAGTTAAGCCGATTTCTTAAACTAAGCTCAGAACAATTCAAAATATTATGAAATAGTTTTATAGCTTACTTAAATTATTTAGGCCGTAAGATATAATTTTAATTTTTTTTTCTTCTAAGAACCAAATACTTTAAGATATTTTTTACAAAATAATTTGCTTTAACTCTATCTCATCACGTTAAACTCAAAACCATTTGGTTCTAATGTAAAGAAAAAAATATTTTCTTTAAAAACATATTGCTTAGAAATATTGTTATTAAACATTAGATTATGTATGGAAGCTTTTAATTTTTTTTGTGCATTACTTGAAGGTAAAGAACTTAATCTTACCATTAAACTAAGTACTTCTCAAAAGGAATTAAATCCAAAAAAAAAATGCTTTCCTTTATTCAATTGATTTTCAAATAATGCAAGTTTTTTTTTTGAAAGAATTTAATCGAATTTACTAGCTCAAAAAAAATAATCTATTGAATACGTTTGTATTTATTCCCAGTGTGTTAAGTAAATTAGAAGAGAATTAAATGAAATTGAATATTAGGGTCTGATATTTTTTAATAAAAAAAAAAATTTTGAACAGATTCCTTTAAACCTTTTTGTATTTCTCTGATTTTAATTGAAAGAAATCCTGAATAATTCGATCTTATTTATCTGAATTCTTCTTTTCTAAATTCTATTAGTCATTATGATTCTTAGAACACGTCAAATTTAATTTTAAAAAAATCAGATTAAAATTACAATTAATTTTATTTGAAAAAAAAAATAAAATCTTAAGGAGTTAATTTTTTTGTTGTCACAATTATTCAGCGAATCTGTAGCAATCGCTAATAATTTTCCATTTTGATTCAAAGGCTTTTAACATAAAATTTTGATAGAATAATTTAAGACCATGTCCTTTATATCGTACGGATCCGGATACGCTTATCAAAATCATATAATGCCCAGTCTGATTAAATTCACCTAAAATTTTGAAAAAATCATTATTATTTTTTTTCTCTTTTAAAATAAAAAAGGTATTAAATTACTAAAAATTGGATGAACGTCAAAGCATTCGATACTATGAGTTGAGTCTGGAAGTTCGACTTGAAAATTTTGTCTATTTTGTGATTCGATTTCATTACCGTTCCAAATTATTTTTGACTCGTCAGCGTAGTATTTTGCCAATTCCTTTATTAACCAAATTTGAAAAAAATTTTAAGGAAACGATTTTTTAGAAACAAAAAATAATTACGTGTCTTTTGTTGTCGAGAGTTTTGTAATAAACATTTACGAATTCAGATCCGTATTCATTGGCTAATTTTGAAATTTCCTTTACGCTTTCCTTAATGAAAATTTTTTAAAAAGCAAAATATTGAATTAAAAAAATTAACTTTCAATTTTGAAATAACCATTACTTAAAATACGACTTTAATAACACTTAAATTTTTTAAAGGTATGTTTCTATACGCTCTTAACAAGTAATCTCAAATTTTTATGCGTTCGCGTAAATATTAAAAAAAAATTTAAATTTTGAAAGATTAATTTTTTATTGTAACTTTCAATATAAAATAATTACAAAGCTTCTTGTATAAACAGAATAGTAAAAAAACCTCTTAAATTAGGTTTAACTTTGAAAAAATTGAATAATCGAATAATAATTATGGTTAAAGTGCCTTATGTTGGAATTAATACTAATAGACTTTAAAAAAAAAAGCGTTATAATAAGGATGCAATATACTTCAAAGAAAGAGCAAAAATTAAAGAAAAGAATCGGAAACTTATTTCGTTTCATAATTTCAAAAGCCATCAGAATTGATTTTAAAAAAATTATCACACTGTAGATATTTAAGGCGAAAAATCAAAAAGTTGAATGGATTTTTATCTCTAATTAAGAAATTTTTTCTCATTGAAAGTTCTTTTTGCTTATTTCCAACTAAAAAAACTACACTATATGTTTAAATGAGATCATTTACTTTGAAATTTACCAAACAAAGAAAGTTTTTGGACAAAAATCAAGAAAATTCAAAAAGCAGATAACAAAATAAATGTCAAAAATCTGAAGAATCATTTTCAAAATATTTTTAGAACAAAAGACAAGAATGAGACTTATTCTGACATTTGTGAAAGAAAAAAATTTCACCAATTCATGGCATCATAAAAGAACATAAAGTCTGATTTTAAAATCGATAAAAAAAGGTTTGAATCACTGAAAATCTTCCTAACAAACTCGTGGTTTAAATGACGTTATCTATGAAATTCTAAAATATGAAATTGAGGGACATTCTTTGTGAGCTACATGAAATTTTTAGTAAAATTTCAAAGACAATTTTATATGATTTAGTTTACGAATCTTGTCGATTTTGTGATTCCGTAGCAAATTAAAGTGAGTTACTTAATCGACCCTTTTTTATTCGATAAAAATAATTTTTTCTAAATTAAATTAACATTAAATTTCGATTTTAGAGTCGGTACTTATATTTTGTCTAATAAAAACCTTAAAAATGGGAAAAAGTCAAACAATCAACATTTACTCAAAAAATAAATCGGAAAATTTTTCCGTTAAATTTAAAAAAAATCTTAAAAAACCAAAAAATAGACTTAGCTTGAAATGGTAATTGGCAAGTTTTTTTTTTAATTAGATTTTTTTATGTACAATTTTATTCAAAAAAGGCTAAAGAATGGAACTTTTTTTCCCAATAAAGTTTGCTGAAAATGAAACCTTAACTAGTCCTTAACTTAAATTCGGAGTTAAAAGCTGTTTATCTATTTTTATTTTAACTAAATTTTTGACTTGAATCAAAGAATCATTTGTTTTAGAAAATTGAAATTTTTGCTTTTTTTCTAATTTAGAAGACAAAAGGCTAACATTGCTGAATCATGTGTTTTTACATAGTTTATTCTAACCCTAACTTGTCTTATAAATTAGTAAAAAAAACAAAATTCGATTTTTTTCAAACCATAAGTAAAAGGAAAATATGTCTAAATTAAGGTGGAATAAAAAAAGATAAACACCTTTAACTCCGAATTTAAGTTAAGGACTAGTTAAGGTTTCATTTTCAGCAAACTTTATTGGGAAAAAAAGTTCCATTCTTTAGCCTTTTTTGAATAAAATTGTACATAAAAAAAATCTAATTAAAAAAAAAACTTGCCAATTGGATAGTTTTCTAATCGAAAGATATATTCTTTAATACCATTTAAAGAACGTGTGAATGCACAATAAATTTTAAAGAGGCTATCACCAAATGACAAATCAGCTAAAAAACTAAAAAAACTTTTCATCTCTTTGAATAAAAAACAAAGATTATCTAAATTATAGGTCCGATAAGTCAAAAGATTTTCTTTAATTTTATCTAATTTCCTGAAGGTACTTTATTTTATTCATTTTACGAAAGTCCTTGAGTTATTTTTTCTTCATACTTTTCTGGCCATTCATTTGTTCCAAAAATGAAAATTCATTTCTTTTCAAATTACTTCATAAACATTCATTAACGTTCAAGAACGTTCAAAAGAATTCACGTGAATACAAATGAATACTTGTTCATAAACATTCATTTTCGGGACATTTGAATGGCCAGGATAGCACTTTAAAAAATTTATGTTATTATTTAACGCTATTTTGAGATTGATAAAAGGGAACATGCTATTTCAGCTTTTGAAACAGAATAAACATTCGAATGGCCGTATTAACAACACTTGAAATACATAGTATGCAATTTGTTACATGAAAGGATTCTTGAAAATTTTTGAATTACTTACTGGGTCATTTATTGATTCTGGTATTGCTGTAGTCGATGCCATTATATTTTTTAACTATTTTTCAATTTTGTTGAAAAAAAAAAATTTGAATTATTAATTTCTATAAAAAACTCATGAAATAAAATTAAATTTTAAATTAAACACGTGGAAAAATTATTGTTTTTTTTATCCTAATGATGAATTTTTTAAATTGTCTTGATTACATTTTATTGAGTACATTTAAATTTAAAGATGAAATTGTTTAAAATTTTTTATTTTATTAATTAAGTTAAGGTTAGATTAGAAATTTTTTATCAAACATTTCGTAAAATGCTTCAGAAATTTCATTTAAAATATCAGCTGCTATTACAGATCTATGGTATTTTTCAAAAGCCATTTTACTACAATGTCTTGTAAATATGGACGCTGTATATGCTGCTATAATATTCGGATGTTCTAATTCGGATGATGCATCTTCAATTTGATCGAAAAAACTAACCATACCTGAATTGCACCAATTCAAAAATAAACTTAATAATCCAGTCATTAAATCTCCAATACCACCACATCGCTTCAAACTTCCTTGAATTTCATTATAAACGACAACTTTACCATCCGATATTATGTCTATTTTTCCTTTTTTTAATATAGTTAAATGACCTAAATTTTCAGCTAGTTTTTTTACAGCTTCACATTTTAATTCAAGTGTGACTTGTATTGATACTTCATTGTATTCTTCGTCTTTGAACTATTTTATAAAAAATTTTGATCAAAGATTCAACTAAAATAAGGTGCATTTGTTTCTTTTTCTCTAAAAAAGAACCACCAAATACAGTAAGGGACATTCACAGCACTTCATGAAGATTCATGAACCTTTCCAGCGAACTTAAATTGCCCACACTTTCAACGCTTCCTTTGAACTCCTGCGAATTCACCATAGTTAAAACGGATTATTTAAAAACTTGTGCGAATTGCCCTGAATTTACCTTAATTTTTTTACTAATTCGTTTTTAACTGTGCTGAATTCGCAAGAATTCATCGCTTTATTATTTTTTCAGGAAACTTTCTAATAGATCTTTTCATTTCAATGTAATTTGTAATTTTTAAAACAAAAAGTTTTTTTTTATATTTTATATTTACAAGTAGCTTTTTAGGAGCTAATTAATCAAGTGCCTCTTGCTAGGTTGATTTTTTAAGAAAAGGTCTATTGGACTGTATTTTAAGGAAAAAAATTTAACATTTACCGTTTTTTCGTAAAGACGCTTGAACTCTTTAAAATTTGGTGTTAAAATGCATTTTTTGTATCCTTTTATTAAAGAAATTTCATCAGCGAGCAAATATAAACAATCGGAGTCAATTACTATTGGAATATCATGAGATTTGGCTTGTTTTAAACCGATTCTTATGTAGCTCATTGCTTCTTCGGTTCGACCGAGTCCAGGACCAATAATCACAGAATGAAATTTTTTCATCCAGTGTGCGATCTTTGATTCATAACTTATATCGTCTCTAATATTTGAGAAAAATTTTCAGTAAGAATTTTAAAAACTTAAAAGCAATCTCTTAAAAAAAATAAGCATCAAGCTGTTTTTCATAAATTGGCATATACAGCCGAATCTTGTAATTTCTGTTTGACCTTGATTTTATTAAGCAGCGTTATTTTTAATAAGCAAAACTGCTCAAGCAGAGTTAAACCTCTAAACAGGATATATAAAATTCATGAATATTTTAGACTATTTAAATAATTTTCCAACATGTAAAAAAGGGAGTTGGACCACCTATTTTATGTTTTTTTTAGGGTTGTTAATTGAAAAATAAAATTTCGAAGTTTTTCGAAATTTTTGGACTTTAAATAATTATGTATTTTTCAAAAAATGTATAAAATATTTTATTCAATTTTCGTATCGATCAAATTTTCTTTAAATTTAAATTTTATGAAATGAAAAAAAATTAGGGGCCAAAATTTTTTCTGTTTTAAAAAATTTATTTGATCCAAAATTTTCAAACTAAAAAAAAATTTATATTAAATTATTTTTTCGTTTTTTAAAATTTTGTTTCTTTAATACCAAATTGGTTAAGAAACGATGATTTTTTGGTCCATAATGCAGAATTTGACTTCTAACTTTTAGAGTTTTTGTTCTTTAAGTCTAGATACAACATAAATCGATAGTTCAAGGCTAAAGAAGAAAATGAAATTTGTAGTATAAAGTTTTTTTCTAGAAAACGAAAATTTTTTTTAGAAATTTTTTTTTTCGTTTCAAGATTTCTTAATTGAATCAAAAATTTTCAAGTCAAATTTTAGTTTTTGTAAAATATCTAAAAAGTTTTCATCAGTTCTAGCAATGAAACGAAATATATGAATTAGAAAATTATTTTGAAATGAAAAAATTAACTTGAATTTCGAATTTCTAAACTTCGAAATAACTCGTTTCACTCGTTTAACAACCCTAGTTTTTTTTGACCGGTTTGAAATATTTTCCAATTTATTTTACGGTCAGTTTGAGGTAGGTTTGAGACTGTTAGAGCGAGGTTTGAACCTTCTTCACAATAATATCAAAGAGTAAGGTGGAGCCCCTACTTTTAGGTATTTTTGACCTATATGCAATCTTTAACATGCATCATTGCTTTAGGAACGTTTTTATTTATATAAAAGTTACAACGGGGTTTTGGAGTTAGAGGGGGTTCTGTGAGCTGGGAGTTTTCAGAGTTCGCCTTACGTATCTGTTACTAATTTATAAAACATTTTATTTATACAAATTTATCAGGGTTATTTAACCTAAGTCGACGGCTCATCCAAATAACGGCCGTCGACGTGAGTCAATTGAACGGAAAGCCTTGTCTTTCGCATTTCCCATTCGCCTAAACCGAAATGATCGGGTGATTGCAAACATCAAAAGTGTAAAACATTCGCTCCTGGGTCAATTATACAAAATGACTCAAACCGACCGTAAAATATATGTAAATATATTGCTATGTAACTGGTCAAAAACGCCTAAAAGTAAGGGGTCCACCCTACTCTCTCATTTTTTTAAGGAAAGGCCTCAAAATTTTCTTAAACAGTCTCAAACCTATCTCAAATAACCTCATATAATAGATTTAAAAAGATTGTAAACTGGTCAAAAAGCCTAAAAGTAGCGAGCCACCCTCCCTAATAAAATAATTAAAAAATTTTTTTCTCAAGTAAAAAAATGGCTTCAATCCCAGCTTGGATAAAAGGCCGATAAGATTGTTAATTTAAAAGGAAGACTTTATTTTTATAACCTTTTTTATATAAGATTGTCTTTTAGACTTAAATAATTAATTTTGAATGGTATCTCTGGTCATCATGTTACATAAGATTATCCTGAGTATAGCGAAAGAATCTGTTCCCTAAAAACGCTAGGATTAATGTAAATTTTTAGGAAACTTAGAATTTCATAATTCTAGTCCATTGACTTTTCTATCACATTACACTTGAATGCTAAAAGTTCAAATTAGAGAAAAAAAAGGGTATCCGTAAAAAAAAAACGGAAAGGACAATCTGTTTGACAGATTGAAAACAACACAGCTAATCAAGAAATGGCGTATTCGTAATGTAGCGAATCGTAATAAATCGGACCCTTAAGGTACTCCGTACCAAAAACCGTACCGAGCTCATTACTTAAAAATCATAAAATTAAAGATTTTCGAAATTAATTATCAGGAAAAAATTGTGAAAATAAAGTCTGGATCAATTTAAAACACATTATTTAATTTTCGGAATAAAATTAAAATTTTATTTGGAAAAATTTATAAAATAATTTTTGGATATTTATAGAAAATTATGAAATTTAAAATGGCCTTTATTTTATTTTCATCTTTTTTTTTCCTGATAATTAATTTCGAAAATCTTTTTTGAGCGGGTTTTTAGTGTTGAATTCGGTACGGTTTTCGGTAGGGTGTTGAATACGGGTAAGGTTCTGGTACGAAGGTTCACCATTTTTAATTAGCTGTGTTGTTTATATTTTATTTAGTAGCATAAAATTCTTGACTTTAATAAATTATTATCAAAATTCTAATTTTTATTAAAACTTACAATATTGGTAAGACGATAAGATCAGGTGAATATGTTTTGATAATTGAAGAGGCTTCTCTTGTGGTTAAAATGTAAGATAAATCAGCGCCAGCTTTTAAAGAACTCATAGATGAAATATAAGCCGAACCAGAGTATTCATGTGAACCACCAATAATCCCAATTCTCCCACCTTGTCCTTTATAAGAATCGGCGTGCATTCTTGGTACGAGTTCTTTGAATTTATCCAAAATTTCATGTTTTATTGGCATTTTGCAAAAATATTTCTAATGTAGAACAAGAAAATAAACGGTTTAAATTTAATTTAAAGGCTAGGTACAAAAAAAAGGGTAGATACATAATGGATTATTTTTAGATTTTTATTTAAAACAAAAAATTTTTAAAAATATCCTCATAAAAAAAAATAAATTTGCCTTTTGGTTGAGAGCTTTTTTTACTTTAAAAAAAGTTGATCATTTTTTAATCAAAAATTTTTCATTTAAAAATACTCAGCTTGAAATTAATCTAAGAGAACTAATTATAAATTAAAAAATTTATTTCGAAAAATCTTAATGAAAAGTTATTTTTTATCAAACATTTGATAAAAAGTTTGAGCTATTTCTTCAATAACATCAACAGCAAGAAATGCTCTGTGATACTTAGAAAAAGCTATTTTACTACATTCTCTAATAAAAACCGATGCGGAATAACACGCTACTATATTGGACGGTATTTCTTCTGTCTTGTTTTCTTTTGACTTATCAAGATCACACCAATATGAAAAAAGACCAAGGATACCAGTAAGAAGATCACCAATACCACCACAACGCTTTAAACTTCCTTCCAAATCATTACAAATAACATGCTTACCATCAGATATGACATCAATTTGTCCTTTTTTTAGAATAGTCACATTTTCTAGACGCTGTGCTAATCGTTTAACAGCCTCGCATTGGGCTTCTAAAGTATTAAATTTTGATTCTTCGTCATACTCTTCATTTTTAAACTTAAAATTAAAAAATAAAATTTAGTTTTTTCAACAAAAATTTTTTTTTTGAATTACAGATTTTTCATAAAGTCTTTTGAACTCCATAAAATTCGGTGTTAAAATACATTTTTCATAGCCACTAATATGAGATGTATCACTAGCTAATAAATAAATACCATCGGCATCAATTACTATTGGAATATTTTGAGACCTTGCATGCTTAATTGCAATCTAACGAAAAAAATTTTACGGTTATACCGAATCAATTTATAAAATTTTTTCTTTACTTTAATATTTTCAAAAGCAGCATCAGTACGTCCAAGACCAGGTCCAATTATTAATGAATGAAATTTTTTCATGAGACTTTGAACCTCGGATTCATAACAAGGATCATCACTGGACAAAATAAAAAAAATATTTTTAATTTTTTTTTTCAAGACATAGTTTAACTTACAGAATCGGTAAAACTATCAATTCTGGTGAATAAGCCTTAATGGTTGGTGAAGCAGATGTAGTTGTAAGTAAATAAGTTAAATCGGCACCAGCTCTCAAACAACTCATAGAAGAGAAATACGGTGCACCTGAATAATCTCTAGAACCACCAATAATTCCAATTCGTCCACTTTGTCCCTTATGTAGCCCTTTATGTAATTTAGGGATAAGTTCTTTGAAATTTTGAATAATTTTGTTATTTATAGACATTTTTCAAAAGAAAATTTTTTTTTCAAGAATTTAGAATATTTTAATTTTGACAGTGCTAAGAGGCGGTCTACATAAAAGCAACAAAAAAATAATTTTAGATATTATTAAATTTTTTTTTTCAATTTCAAAAACGCTTTGTCAAAATTAATTTGTCTTAATTTAATTTTCGAAAGTTTCCTACAGATTACTTAGAAATTTTGGGTTATTTACTTATAGAGTTTTTTTTCGAGTACCATTCAGTTTTTTTTAAAACTTTTGCACATCATAAACTAAGTAAAGATGATTACTAATCTAGTGATTTAATCTCATGTAATGTTTTTTACAACGCAATAATTATATTTTATAATTCTTAGATATTTATCTTTAGGTCATTTTGTGTTTTTTTTTATGTATTTTATTTATTTTATATCTTAGAACAGCTCATTAATAAAAAGAACATGAGTCCAAATAGAAAATAAGTTCAATTTTTGATAGATCCTTTATTAGAATGAATCGACTAACCATAATTATTTTGTAGTGGCTTTTTATTACTTATCGAAAATCTTTAAAAAAAAAAATATCCTTTAATATTTAAATTTTGAAAAAAACTTGAAAATAAAATTAGTCATAATATTTTATAACTTTTTAAATACTGTAGGAACTTTGCTAACTGTCGTTCTTTTAAATGCTTTAAAACTCTGATTTAAAATTTGAATAGTAGCTTTGATAACCACAATCTAGTTTAGCGATATCCTTTAATCAAAATATAGGAAAAATAGAAAATTTGATTCTTTTTTGACTGAATTAGTATTATGATAAAAGTAATTAATGATCTTTCTTTTTTTAATGGTCGTTTAAGATTTTATAATGATCCTTTACCAAGAAAACAAGAAATCAGTTCAAGAACTTAAGTCAAATTTTTAATGATTTTCAAGTTAAAATTAATGTTATGATCAACTTTAAGTTAAGTTTAATGAAATTTTATAAACAAAGCATTTAAAAAATAAGTGCGTCTCAAATCAATAAACTGTATCCGCACAATTGAATTAAGAGTCTTTACTGAAAGAAGGGCACTGAATCTTCAAGCAGCTGACGTAGTGGTTATTTTTTGCAAATAAATAAAAAGTACCATTTTTAATTATTTTTCTTTTTAATTTAAGCTAGAGAATTTCTCTCTATAACTCTTTTGGAGCATTTTTTAAATCAATTGTTATATATTAATTTAAATATTTCAAAAAAATATAAAAAATTTAAGGTCCGGTTTATGATTTTGGACACTATATAACTCCTTTTTTTTCCTTGAGATTACTTTTTATTAACAAAATATTCCAAGAGTAAAATGGATTTTTGGATATTTTTACTATAATTGAAATAGACACTAGTGGTGTCCATTGTTAAAGAATTAAGAAATATACTAAAAGTAAATGAGTATAAAAGTATATTGAATTTATACTTATACTGGTAAAAGTATAAATTCAATATACTTTTATACTTTTTGCAATATCGATCAAAAATAGCTAAAAAAGAGTTTTCTTATTGAAACAATACAAAATTCAGCAATTTTAGGAAAAGCTGATAAAGTATAAAATTTTATACTTTATACCTTATAGTATAGAATTATGACCAGCTCTAATAGACACGCTTTTTATTCACGTAAAATCCTGATGTAAATAAACAGCTATTGAAATTTCCTTAAACCATACTTTTATCTCCAATCAAATTCTAAAACTCACGAACATAAAAGAATATTTAGAAACTGATGGATCTAAAAGCTCTAGTTTAAATTTTAATGATTTTTTTATAAATTTTGTGCTCTAAGCAAGTTTTAGCTAAAAAAACTTAAACCTGTATCATATTCAATTTTTTTTATAGCTTAAGAATTTGAAATAAAAGGTGTCATTACTTCGATGAGAATAAAAAAAATGGAAAAAAAGCACAAAATACGAATTATATTTAGATTAAAAGTGTAAACCAGAAGCTTTTTTTTTGAAAAAAGTCAATTTAATTTTAAAAGAAAATTCTATTTATGAAAAATTATTTTGTGAAATTTTATTTTTACTTGAATATTTTTAAAGTGTTTTAAAGAGATTGGTTTTTTGCTTATTATTGCTTGAATTTCTTTAAAAATCTGTATTCTTTGAAAATTAGTCAAATTCTTTTCGACACAAAGTAAGATTAGTTTATTTGATTCTAGTCTAAATAGACACCATTAAGTAAAAAATATAGTTTAGAGCTTCGTTATTTTTCAAGATTTTTATATTTAGGCTTTTCTATTAAAATCGTTAAGAATACTTTTTTTATCGGCTATAAGAAACATTTTTTCGTGCAAATTGGAATTTCTACTGTAATCGACGTATTTTACTGTAATATTCTAATTTCTTACATAAGTTGTTTTAAAATATTATATAACAAAAAATTAATGGTCAGAACTTTGGATTATTGAATCTTCATTTACGTTAAATTATGGTAAATTTAAAACTTGGAAAGCAATTTTTTTAAAAAACACTTCTAAAGAGACTAAGTTCATGCGAATTTGGATAAAAGTTCTATCTGATGATCAAAAATACAAAAGTTCTTTAAGACTTTAATTCTGTAAATTCAAATTGAACCTTGGATTGGATTATGATTACGGTCTAGGTAAATGGTTTTGATTTATGGTTGACGTAAAATTTAAACTCTCAGTATCAATTTTTATGCTTCTTATTCTTAAGATCATTTTTTTCTTATTTTTCTGTAAAAAATTATACAAAAAAATTACAGTTAATATTTAGTTCATTGATAGGCAAGTTTTCAAAAAAAAGAGGCATTTTAGAGTCAAAAAAAAATTTTAAAATAAAAAATTTTAACCGCTATTTTTAGATCTTTTGTAATATTTAAAATTTTTTTTAGAATTTTTTTTTGACTCTTAATGCCTCTTCTTTTTGAAAACTTGCCAATAGCATAAATAAATGAGTTAAAATTTTGATAGTTTATATCCTTTTTTTTAAAAAGGTCCTTCTTAATAATTTTCATTTTTTTTTACATAAAGAATTTTGTTAAAGTTGCTAAAGCCAATCAAATTTTTGATACACCAAAAAATTTAAAAAAATCTTGCAAAAATGTAAAAGTTTGAAAATTAAATAAAAAAACAAATATTTTTAAAGATCCTGAAACAAATGCTCATAGAAATAATTTTGTTGTTGTTGTTTTTATTTACATATCTAATTATACAGTCTACTCAATATTCCTTGGCAGCCTAATCAAATCAATAATTAATTTTTGACTTTTGTACTCAATCAATTTTCCATCTTTATTAAGATTATTTTCTTTAATAACCATTAAAACAAATCAAGATATGGACACGCTTACTTACTTACATTTTTACTTGCTTGCTTTTTTTTTTACTTATTTAGTCCTTATTGACATGCATATCATCACAAATCAATTTTATTTGTCATTAATCGATAAAAACACAGATACATGAACTTATTAGTAGATAGAGAACAAATTATTGTTTTTTTGTTTTGGGTTTCCAAGCTCAAAAATAAACAATACTGTTTTATTTATTCTATTTTTTTTTTCTTAGGTTCTTAATTCTCTAAGATAGGACACCTTAAGTCTGGAAACATTTGTTTTCAAAAATAAGAAATTATTAGTTTTTTAATTAACTTTAATGACTGTAACGATAAGTGGACGCAATGAATAAAAAAAAAATCGAGAGAAGAAAACATTTAATATCATGCTAAGTATTTTTATCGATTTGAAAAAAAAAAATTCAATAAATTACAATTTTTTGTTAAAGAAATCTCTTGATGATTTGAGTTTAAGATAATCATCAACATATATTAGATTTATATCTAGATCTGATTATGCTAAATAGAATGTTTCGGTATAAGCCAAAGCTAAAAAGTGAAAATTTAAAAATTGTCGTTCTACTCTTTTGCTAAATGCTTAATTTATTCCAATTGATCGGCTCGAATGAATTAAACATAAAAAAAAAACTTGAAGAAAATGCCTATAACTACTAGTATCACATTTTGTGATCACATAATTAATTTTCTTTTTTTTTTGTTATCTTATTTATTAAAATTGATTTATTTGCTCAATAGAACATGAAATGTCAACTCAGTCACGATAGATGCTGCTGAATGGCACTTTCTTTCTTTCTAATTTCTGACAAAAAATAAGCGCTGTAATTTCTTGATACTTCCGATACGCTTTTGAAATTAACTTGAAATTATTTAATTTTTGTTGTTGTTGTTGTTGAGATCTGTCAAATTATTCCTGGTACCCTGAACTTGCTATCAACATGCAAATAAAAAATAATTAAAATGACATTTATATTCTAATCTCTTTCTCATTTTATTTTTTTCTGATTGATAACTTAATTGAATTGAAAAAAAAGAGGAAATTTACAATTTCAAAAATAATAGAAATTTCAATCGGATGTAATTTTTTAAATAGAAATGATAAGCCATTGGTAAACTCAACAACAACAACAACAACAACAAATATAAACTCTCAAAATTTATCACAAGTATTATTTTAATTTTAGTTGTTGTTGTTCCCGTGATAATCTGTGCTCAAATACTCTCGCGATAAGTTGCCATTATTGTGTTGAGTTAACGTATGAGTGTAAAAATCAGAAAATCGGCATAGAATAAAAATCAGGTTCCATAAAAATCTCAGTGTATTTTTTACTTTTTACATTGGCAAATAAAATAATAAATAAATTTAAGTCAATAGGCTTAAATTAATTATAAAGCGAACCGTAAATCTCAAATATTTATTTAAGGGAATATAAAAAAAAATTTATTTAAAAAAAATAAAAAACATGATGATGATGATGATTTTTTGTTTCATAGAAATTTATTTGTTCTTAATAAGGCATCCTGGCGCAAATACTATTCATTTTCTTTTTCATCTTTTATTTAATGATGATACCTTAATATTTTTCGAAATAAAAAAAAAAGTACAAGTGGTTATTCAATAGACGTGATTTAATGGTAAAAATTTATTTGGCACGAAGAGTAAATTTCGCTTTTTTTATTTCAAATACTTATCGGGATAAGAGAAAAAGAAACACACAACAACAACAACAAAAGAGTGAATGCTTAAGACGGTTAAGATGATGGTCGTGTGTGTTTACAAGTTTTCCTTAAAAAAAATTTTTTTTTTTTTGATTAGTATTCTTTCTTTACCTAAATATATAGACATACTTTAAAAAATTTAGATCAAAACTTAAAGAGAGTAGAGCCATTTCTTTTTTATTATGGCGGGGGTTTCTTCTCTTGTATTGAATTCAAATTATTGAGTATCATCATCTTAGTCGTCTTTAGCTTTTAAGTAGTTTTTTTTCTTTCTTTCTTATTTTCCAAATTTATAAACTAATTTAATTAGTTTAAAAATTTAGAAAATTTCTTTTTTGAAATTTATTGACATGGTTAATTTTGTTTGATTTCTCTTTTTTTTTTATTTTATTTTGTTTTTAAATGTTTCAGTGGTTTTTAAGTCATTAGATTTATAAAGGCAAAATTAGAACGAGAGAGTCTTTAAAGAATATTAAAATAAAAATAAAAATGAAAAAAAAAGTGCTCAGCTAAGCGTAAGTCTTAAATCAAGGATTTCAAACAAATAATATATGCATCTTCCTTTAAGAAACAAAAAAAAATGCATAAAAATTAAACGCCAAGTTTGTCATTTTAGCCCAATCAAGCCTTAAGTTTTTATTGAATTTATTAGCAACATATTAAATTAGAAAAAAATTTCTTTTTTGAATGCGTAACAAGTAATGAAAGGGTGCTTAACTTCCAAGCAGTTTATCAATTGTACTTATAAAGAATGTGAGGGGAAAATCAATTTTAAAAATTAATATTTTAGAAAATTTTAATATGTAAATTTTTATTTTAAATTTAGAAAAATGTCACCCAGAAAGCTTTTTTTTTTAATAAAATTTAAAATATTGGAATTTTGAAAATACACTGAATTATTTAAGCGACCAAAATGGTTCTCTTTTTCCTGAATAAGTCTGAATACAAGGCAATGTAATGTCTAGATTTTAACTAAACATAGTAAATCTTCGATTTTATGAACATTAGTTTTTAACACATAATTCAGTTCATAAAATAGGAAGCTAAAATTTTCTCATGTATGAGTGCAAAAGTTTAAATTCTTTCTGTTTCATAAGCTTGAAAATCCATAAAATCAGAGTTCATAAAACCGAGGATGGACTGTAATAGAAATGAGAGAATGAATCAAAGTCTTTGAAAAAAGTCCACAATTCACAACAGTCATTATGTTTATAGCTAAACATCAAAAAATATTACAATTACAAATTGGTAAATAAAAAGCAATTCCACTTTATGTTCGCCTCAATTTTTAACGAATTAGCTCTTCTTAAAATTACATAAATAAAGTTGAAAATTAGTCATTAAATTGAGCTTGAATTTTTTAGCGAAAGACTAAAATTCAATAGAAAATATAATAGGAAATTGAGACATAAGTTTTGAGAATTTTTTTTTTTTAAATTTTTGATTTTTCAAAAGTATTTTATGTCTACGATGTTGAATCACATTTGATCCAAATAGTCTGGGAAAAAATAATTCTAGAATTTTTAGAATTGATTAATTTGTAGTAAGACAAAAAAATATCAAGGAAACAAAAAAGATTTCCTGGAAAATTTTTATGTTGCCAAAACCAGAGAGCATTATATCAACAAATAAAATAATATTTTTTTAAAGAAAATCTTTTTTTATTTTCAATAATTTTTCAAGAATGTGTTTGTATTCAAGGTGCTTAATGTTTAAGATTATTGTCTTAAAATGAAGATTTGTTTAATTTATTTATTGAATAGAATTAACCTCCAAATTTTGGAGAAAGTATAAAATTAAAGTAAATTAAATTAAAGTAGCGTTTCGACGGCCACAAGCTGGGTTAGTTAGGTGTTTTACTCAATATAACACCAGGAGATAATTTGGGAACTCATTTGAGTTTTTTTGACTCGCACAGGATTTGTACTCTCGACCTTCTGCTTGGACGCCCATGACGGTACCAACTGAGCTATCTCCCCCCTAATAAACAATTTTTAATGTGCAAATAAAATCAAGTTTTATTTACAAATCACTTGAACAAATTACAAAGTTTTTTTTTTCTCTTGTTTTAAATTTTATTTTTTACAAAACTTCTCCTTATCTTCTTCGTTTAATGTGGCCAATTTCTTATCTTTATCAGTCGAATTTGTGATTAAGAAAACAACTTAAAGGCGCCTATAAGAAGAAGAACTCATCATCATAAAATCTTGACTCTTCAATCCACACACAAACACACTTCTTAACTTAGCATTAAAAAAAAATTTTTTATTATTATTATTTTTATTTCTAGTATAAAGATAACAATCTAAGAGCAACAACAACAACAAAATATATGGAAGTCTGTTTTTATATCTACGATCATTAAGCAAGTAATTGTTAGAAAATAAAAAGCAATTTTCATTTTATTTTGTTGTTCAAGTCATAAAATTGCATGCAAATTTTCTTTTTTGTTTCTCGTTGCCAATCACGAACTAAAAGTGGCACTTGACGAAAGATTAATTAAATTCCTACTTAATCTTATTAGCAAATATAGGAAAATAGAGATTTCTCTTCTTCTCTTTTTTTTTCTTCTAATTTATCGGCGTCTTATTACAAACTAATAAATGTCAAAATTTCAAAAAATAAAAATTAAGGTATAATTATTATTTATTCTCTTTCTCTGTAAGAAATTGAGATACACTTGAAGTTAAGTTCTAGTTGTAACTTAATTTGAGATCAATCATACGATGATAGATGAATTTTTTAATGATACACTACTTAAGGCTTGGGAATTTTTTTTTGCAAAATAAATAAATCACTAATTGTTCCTTGTAGAAATAACTGAACTCAGTTCAAAAAAATAAATTTATATTATCTCCCTATTATTAGTCTAATTTAATATGTAAATTATTTGTGTGTGTGTTTTCGATGTTGTTATTGTTGCAATTCTTGATTAAATTAACCAATAAATTTATTGATTTTATTTTTTATTATTTGATGAATTTCACTGGTTGTTTTTATTTCGAAAATATATAAAAAAAAAATAAAAACACTTTTTGTTTCTCGTTGTAACATAAAAAAAATCAATCATTCGACTCATCACCAATAAAAAAAAACAGAAGCGTTGTCAAATCCTACTTATTTTAGGGGAAAAAAAATTTATTTTATTTGCTGCAATAAAAAAAAAAAAATTTTTCTAAAATATTTTTTGCTGAAATTATAATGGACTTGTCAATAATCTTGTTATTTCAAAACTCAAAAAATAAAATTAGAAAAAAAAAACTTTGATATAAAACTAACAAATGCTTTTTGGTTTGTTGTTGTTTTTTCAAATCATAAATTTTTTTTTAATTTTATGAGGGTTCCCTCGAGTTAGTTAAGGGAGAATAATTAAAGTTTAAAATCATTCCCATAAAACAAAAATTGAGTTCTTTATTTTTAAAAAAATAGTAACTTTCAATTACGCAATTTTATCTAAAGTTTTTCGTGAAATTTTTTAGCTTGAAAAGTAAAGATTTAGAGGTAGTACTAAATTGGCCCGGTCTAGATTTGGTATTTTATTTCAAAATCCCATCTTTTAGTCAGCAAGGTGTTTTATCATTGTTTTACAATTAAAATCACGTCCGAACAAAAAAAAAAGCATAAATATCAAACTTGTGTCTTTAAAGATAATTCCGACATGGATATACATGATGACCCTAGACATTTATAGACTAAACTATAAAACGACTAAAATCAATAATAATTTAGACATTTTTAGTTTCGTGTAGATTAGATCAACATTTTTTTTCCTTTAATAAAAATAGATAAACAAATAGATAAATAAAATATTTTTATTTCTAATGGCTTTTATTAATAATAATGAGTCTCTAAAGTAACAACTCTCATTTAATCGATTTGTACATATTTAAAAATGAATTAAGTTAGTAACATTTGAAATAACATTAGAAGTTTACCTATTTTTTGATTGAAATTGTTATTGTTTTATCGCTAAGTTAATGTTGCAAATTAAATTTTTGTAAATATCATGTTATTGCCTCTCGTGGCTTTTTTTTCTTTCAGTATTGTTACTCAACACTTACTTTAAAATTAAAAAAAAAAACAGCGTGTTATTTAATAGATATTTCAAGCGTTTATAATTTTATTAAAAAAATGCAAATTAATGCTTTTAAAAAATTTTTTATTTTAGTGTAATAAACTCAAGTCTCATAAGGCTCAAATTTTTTTTGCTAGTTTAAAAGCTTTTTTATTTTTCTCTTGGAATTGACAGTATGAAAAAAATGTGATTTTTTCAGGTAAAGGAATGATTCATATTTGGCAAAGTCTTTTTTAACTTTCATGGTCTAATAGATAAAGTGAATTTTGTTTGTTTCAAACATTTTATTTTGAAAAAAAAAGAAAGCTATTAAGGTAAAGTGATTCTTTGATTTTTTTAATAAAAAAAAATAACTAAAAAATTGATTGGAAGAGCATGATTAGAAAAAATTAAAATTAAATTTCTCTTTGTATGTCTTAACAAACAACAATAACAACAAAATAGAGCCAATCGCATTTCGAAATATAATTTTAATTTTTGTGTCAACCAATCAGATGTTTTGTTTAACTTTTAAAAATTTAAATAAATCATAAATAAAAAGTGTTAATTTAGTTGGTTAAAAAATAAAAACGAAAATAAAAAATCTCTTTTCTTTTTCGTAAAAAAAAAAATCTCACTAAAAACTCCACCCGTTTTAGCTTCTTTCTTAATAGAAAAAAAAATCTTAAAAAATTTTTTTTTTTTTAATTATTTTTCTTTTATTTATAAAAATAAAAAAAATATAATTTTAATATTTTTTTTTATTTTTTTTAATACCTCATAATTCTTGTTAATTTTGAACAAAAAAAAAGATTAGTGGTAAATATTTATGTTATCTATTTGAATTAGAGGTAGAAGATAAGAAAGCGATGACAACACAAGCAAGCAATAACAACAACAACAACGACGACGTAAACGAGAAAAAATAGATAAACATTTAATAAGTTCAAATAATAAGCTTTTTATTATTATCGTCTTGGTCGTCGTCGTTGTTGTTGTTGCTTTTAAATCCTGTCCTTAATTACAAATATACGAACAGTTGCAAGTTTAGATAATCTCCTCTCTCTCGATTAATAATTAGTTACTAATAATTTAAGTAGGAAAGAAAAAAAAAAGAAGAAGAAATTACGTGATTTTAAATAACATAGACCAACTTTTCTTTCGATTTATTTCTATTTGCTTTTTAAAAATTTCAAATATAATTTTTATTGAAATGTTTCGCTTCAATTACTAACTTTTTCTCCTTTTTTTAATGTTCAGATTGAATATAAATAGATATAAAAAAAATTTTTTTTTTGTTTATAAAATAAATGTCAATGGTAGTTAACACAAAACAGAACATGGGTGTTCGTCCATTTAATTTAAATCCACAAATTCCTTATAATCCAGCATTTGCGAACATAGCTGCTTTGATGTCTCAACATCAACGACCTGAAATGTCTAATTTTTTAAACGCCATGGCTAATCCATTTTTAATGATGTCACAAAATCAATATAGACAAAATAGGCCCGAGCTAGTGCCGGCATTTAATCCGCAAAATACTTTACCAATCTCACCATCTAGTTCATCATCGTCATCATCTTCATCTATTTCTTCTAAGTCTTCAAATTTACACTCGAAACCACTCTCACCCAATACTACTAAATTAAGTTCTTCATCGAATAATAGTGAACGAACTCAAGAGAGTGGTCAATGTGATACAGAGGACTTTAAAGTCGATCTCATTGACAATGATCTTTGGGATCAATTTCATAAAAATGGCACAGAAATGGTCATTACTAAATCTGGCAGGTAAATAAATTTTTTCAAGTAGTTTAAGATAAAAAAAAAGAAAATTCAAGTCTAGGTTAAGTTGAGATTTAGTCAAACATTAAAAATTTTTTTTTCAAGAGCTTTTACATTAAGCTAATTAAATGACTATAAAATTTTATCATTTTTCGGTCTCTTATAACTCAACGAAAAAAAAATTTTTTTGATTTACTTAAGGGGTTAATTGAGTTTTCTTTAAATATTTTATCTATATTGATTATCTTTTAAGTAATTTATTTATTTTTTATTTTAAGACGTATGTTTCCAGCTTTTAAAGTAAAAGTAAGTGGTTTGGACAAACGAGCTAAGTATATTTTATTAATGGACGTAGTTCCAGCTGATGATTGTCGCTATAAATTTCATAATTCTAAATGGGTCGCGGCTGGTAAAGCTGATCCCGAAATGCCTAAAAAAATGTACATTCATCCCGATTCACCAGCGACTGGTGAACAATGGATGTCGAAAAATGTCTCATTTCACAAGCTTAAATTAACCAATAATATCCAAGATAAACATGGATTTGTAAGTTTTTACACTTTTCAGAAAAATTTCAGGAAATAAAAAAATTAATTTTATAAAAAAATTTTTTTTTAGACTATTTTAAATTCAATGCACAAGTATCAACCGAGATTTCACATAGTCAAACAAACTGATTTTGTACGTTTACCATGGAGTGAATTTAAGACTTTTGTTTTCAAAGAAACTGAATTCATAGCTGTGACTGCCTATCAAAATGAACGAATCACACAACTTAAAATAAATCACAATCCATTTGCTAAGGGATTTAGAGATAATGGACAAGGAAAACGAGACAAAAAGTAAAAAAAAACTTAATAAATAAAGCAAATTGGAAATATTTTTAGTTTAATTTTTTTTTAATTTAAGACGTTTAATGCCGAATGCATCTCCCGGAGTTATGGGTGCTCATTCATATGGTCAAAATTCGACCAATTTCGGAATTAATCACGGATTTTTGAATCCGAATCATCAATTCGAAAATAGATATCATAATGAACTAAGACGAAATAATGATAGCGATGATGACAATGAAGAAAATGACGATGAGGACGAAAACGATCAAGAAAAAACGAGAAGTAGATCGCGTTCGAGAAGTAGTACATCGAGTCCAACACTTGCAAAACGTCAAAAATGTGAACCAATCTCACCAAAACCACTCAACACACCAAATTTACCATTTTTTTACAATCAGTATACAATGCCAAATCAGCATTTTAATCCATTCGGACACTTAGAAAATCAGCATAAATTTTTTCCATTTCCGGGTTTGGTACCTAATTTTCCTATTAATCCGTATCAAACAATGACAGAAAATAAGCCCAAAGTACAAAGCTCAAAACCAAAGTGTTCTTTTGATATTGAGTCCTTAATAGACAGCAAAAATGAAGAGTCATCATCTTTACGTCCAGAAACCCAAACAGCATTATCGACTAGTTCATCGGATCTTAGCTCAAATTCATCATGTACTAATTCTCCTTTTAAAAATTCTGATATTAATTCTCTAATTGGTCAGACTAATCCAACTGGATTTCCATTTTCACCCGAAGCATTTTATCTTTTAGTAGCCAAATATCAAAACTTAATTAATGCTCAACAAAATAATGAAGCATCATCATCATCTGCATCACCATCGTCAAAATTATTTTCACCTACTAGTCAAAAGAAAGAAAATAATCGAGAAGATGATCAAAATGGTCATAGTGAAGAAGAGGAATGTGAAAATGAGACTAGTTTGGAGGTATCAAAAAATAATAACGATGATCTAGATGATAAAGAAGTGAACATCGATGACGATGATGACGTCGATGAAGAAGAAAATGATGAAGAAAATGTAGAGACGAGTTTTAAAGCGGAATATGACGAAAATTTGTGAATTTTTTTTTTATTTTATTTTTTTTTAAAGTTCCATTTGAAATATTTTTAAATGTATTTTATTCGATTGTTTCGAGTAACAATTAGACAAATCAGTTTTTTTTTATTTTAAGTTATATATTTTTTTTTCTTTTAAATGTTTAACATAAAGAATTAAAGTGAGTTTTTTTTTTTTAATAATTTTTTATTAAATGGAATCTCAAAAAAAATTTTTTTTTTTGCTTTGAAAATTTTTATATCTGTAACATAAAGACAAATATTCTCTCTTTTTTTTCTTGATCGTTTTTTTTTAATCGTTTAAAAATTTTAATTACCTTTTAATTATTTAACTTTACAAAAATAAAAATTTTAAAATTTTAAAAATAATTTTTTCTTTATGATTTTTGGCGAATTTTCGACATAATTTCTAAGCTTATTTATTTCCATTAAAAATTAGCTTAGGGACAATATGAGTATCTTATTTTTTTTTTAAATAAATTTTCAATTATTAATTTTATTTTATTTAGATTATAATGATCCTTGTACATTTGTATCGAATTAACGTCGTACAAATACCTGTTTAAAACCTAAGCATTCAATAAAAGGCACTTCGGTTTGGGAAATTTCTAAAGGTACCAAAATACCATGCAAAATAAATTCGATACAGTTCAATAATGTAAAATCTATTGTAACAGGGATCATTGTATTTGTTTTACATTTACAACAAATAACCAAGCTAGCTTTAGATTAATATTTTAGGTTAAAAACAGTTTTTCAATATTAGAACTCCTGACACAAGTCTTTTGCTAGTTAATGTTCAATATTAAAAAAAGGAAGTATACATTAATGGAAAATAAAGCAAAATTGAGTATATTAATTTCAAGTAAGTCTCATAATCTAGAGAGGCAAATTGCATTACTGAGTAAGGAACAATGGAATAATTTAAAGTCTAGATGACAATTATCTTCAATTTAAATTAATTTAAAAGCAAAAGTACGGGACTATGGTTTATATTTTTTTCAAGTAAGGTTCTAATACCAATGAATAGACAATCATGATTCATTATTTATTTTTAAAAGAGGGTGACAATTCTCGAATTAAATTTTTTGTTAAAGTTAGCAAAATATTTTTGAAAGATTAAAATAGCAAGAGTATGTATCATGGGATATTAAAATTAAATTATTTATCTATTTATTTTTTAAAAAAATAAAAATTAAAACACCTGTTTGTTTTTTTAAATCTTTTAAAAAAGTGATTTTTAAAAATCATTGCGAAATATCAAGTCTAAAAGTCTAATTTTTTTTTATAAAACAAGTTTTTTAAGCGTTTTTGTGTTATTTGTCAGTCATCTCTCTAAGCAAATATTTGAATATTAGATAATAAAATATTAAAAACAAAAGAAAAAGAGATATTTTTTGTTTCAACAACAACAACAACAAAACAACCAAAATAAAAATTAGAAGCGAAATTTCTCTCTTCAAATAACAGTATTTTTAAGGTGTATAGATATTAACATTTCAAATTTTTTCAAATAAAAAAAAATATTTATTCTAAAGGGTACACTATAATAAAATATAAATATTAATGACTATAATTTAAGAGACTTGAACGATTATTACTATCAAGATAATTCGATATAAATAGAGTAATAATCCCGCTAGTAAACACATATTTTTTCAAAAAATTTTGAATGTCGTTAAGGTAAAATTAAACTACCACTACTCTAACAAATTAACATTGTCACATTTAAGGCAAAAAAATTTAAATAGTTGAAATATTTAAATGATTAAATTTACTAATAAAATATTGCTTTTTTGTTGTAAAGTACATAAATTCATTTAACCTAGTAATCTCGTATCATTAATTCAAAAAAAAAAACACAACGATTATCGTGTCAAATTTAATTGATTGTAAATATTAGACTTTACAAGAATTGAAAAAGTTACTTGTACTTCTTTTGGGTACTTCAAAAAAAAAAAGTTTTCTCTTTTTATTTTTGTTTTGAAAAAAATTATAACGTTTCTTAATTACAAATATATTTCAATAAGTTAATCTTGATTTAAGTGGGTCTTAATGGGATTTTATTTTTCTTTAAGTCGAAAAATAAAACTCTAAATTTGTTAGCATTTTTTGTGTGTGTGTATTTACTTTGTAATTTAAAAATTGAGTCGATCTCTCGAGATCAACTAGAGACGTAAAAACAACTTAATAATAAAAGAGTTACAAATGGTTGAAGAAAGAAATCTTGATTTTGCATGATATATGAGAGATTGAACAAAAAAATAAAGAAAAAAAAAATTTTTTTTTCTTCTTAAAATCGCTTGGTGGATTTTAGCAGAAAAGTCTTAGAAAATTGGAGCTTAACATGAAAAAAAATTTTTTTTTTCTAATTAAGAAAATTGACATTTTTTCTTAAATCTGTTCTGTTGTTGAAAATTTTGTTCCGAGTATTGAAAATTTGATTTGTTTCAAATTAAAAAATCTTTCAAATAATAATTTTCTAGTTGTTTTATTTGCACGCAATTTTCTAATCACTTAATAATTTTGTTTTTCTCTTTTGTTGAAATTTATTTTTTTAACTTTGATTGCTTGGAATAAACGACACTTCCTTCCACTTTGTATCTCTCTCAAATAATTAATTACTAAATTATTTATTATGTCAAAACTACATCTATTTTTAATTAAATTCATAATCTTTTCATTTTCAGGCAATCTTAAGGCATACCGTAAAACCTTGCTTATAAGCGACTAAAAATCGCCTCTTTGGAAGGAAAAATAGTACTCTAAAAAAGTTAATTTAATATCTTGTTATGACATTCCTGGTAGAATATAGTGTGGTCTATAAAAATATAACAAAATTAAAATTTTTCTGTTGACCGTTCTTCTGAAAAAGGGGGTGTCTGGGGGTGCGCTTATAAACAAGGTTTTACGGTATTACAAGATCTTAGAATTAACAGCTTTGGTTTTTAAAAATTAAAAATAATGAAATTATAAATCTTAACAAAATCTTCAAGTATTTTCTGAAAATATATTTTTGCCAATTTTTGAAGTTACTTCGAACTCTTATTCCAATAGGACTTAATACAAATTAACCATATGTTTTAGAATATTCAGCAGTTGTAGGTCCACATATCTAAAATTAAATAATTTTTTTTAAAACCAAATCTTCTTTAAATTATAAGCTTTATCTCCCTTTATCAATACCATGTCTTGCTCAAATATATGAATGCTCGAGTGCTTTAAAAATTGTGATCAAACTATGTTCTGTTTAATTTTTAAATCGTTCCAATATTTTTTTTTGAAATTTTGTTTGATTACAAAAAGTATTTAAAAAATTATTATTTGAAAATTTAATATTTATTTTCATATTTTGATAAATTTGGCAATGCCTAAAAAATGGAATGAAACTGATATCAATTCGAAATTTTTCTTTAATTATTCTTAAATTAGAGAATTGATCCTGGAGTGAAGATCTAGACAAAAATAATTAATTTTAAGAAATTTTTGAGTCGAAGGTTTTGACGTTCTTATCCCCTACAATTCAAAATTTCATAAATAATGTCTCAAAATATTATATAAATCTTGGTTTGATGCAAGAAAACCAAAACATGGAAGAAATTCAAATAGTGAAGGAATCAAATACAATTGGCAGATAATAATTCAGCATGGGAATTTGGTACTTATGTAAAAATAAAATGTTCGATAAGAGCAAGATCAGCATTACATATAGAGGCTAAAATTGCTTTAGCACTACTTAGATTTTTAAGGAAGACATTTGTTGATTCTGAGATACACGCCAAAATTGTAGTACTTTTAGTTTTTAATTCAACCAAGTATCAAGATAATTAACCAGAATTTAATGCTTTTAATTTTAGAATCATTTCAAAGATTTTTGTATAAATTAATTTTATTAAAGAAATTAATCAAAAATGTCCATTCAAATAAAAAGCTTTAATGCTAATAATTATAGGAAACTTAACTATAAGTTAAATAAAATAAAATCAAGGAAATATCATTTTAAATCAAAGCTTTATTGATCAATATCATATTTACATTCTAAATAAAAATTAAAAAAAAAACGAAATGATTGTAAACATGTTTGCGAAACGCGAAAATTTATTCCGTGTAATTTTGCGCATGCAAACAATAAGTGTGTCCAGCTTTGATCTTTATTGAAATTTTCCTTTTTCTTCTTTTTTTTTATTTTAAAGTTGATTTACACTTTTTCTGATCTTAATCAATGCACTCTGATCTCCAAAGCTTTGGAAACAACACATTATTCACGCGAGATTACAATCTTTAGCTTTTTTTTCCTCTAAAATTGAGTAACCGAATATGATCGAATTTAAAAAATTTTTTTTTGACAAATTAAGTCTCAGAAATTTCTTCGAATTACACAGTTAATTTATCAAATATATAAACAACCAAAAATAAAAAAACAAGTACAGAAACACAGTCGGCGGTTTATTTACAAAAATCTAAAAACCATAAAATTCTAAAGCATTTTTTTTTATTGCAAAAAATAAATTGAGCATGAGATTAACTCTTTAAACTAACAACAACAAAAAATTACTGTTCCTTAAAGGCATCAATAATAGAAAATTAATTAAGTGTAAAATTTACGATTTAACTTTTTAGACAACAACAAAACAAAAAAGGAATGAAAATATTTACTGTTGTGAAACGATCGTTAATCTCAAATTAAATAATAAGAAGATAATAGACTAAAAGGAAATTTAGGTAGTTTTAGTTGTCTCAACATCGATCAAGGATTAACTCACAAACAAAAATAAAATAAAATTGCCCTTAAGCAAAAACAATTTGAAATAAACTCATAAGCCGTTAAAGTGTTTATTATTTGTGTTTACAACCTGTTTAATATTTTCTTTTTTTTCAAAACTTGCTTTTGTTAATTTCAACACAAGGATAATCTTTAAATACACAATCAAGCAAGAAATTAATTGTTAAATATTTAATTATTTAATAAAGTCGCACGATCCATAACAAATTGGACTTCATTTTACGCTTGATTTAAAAGAAAGCATATTTTTTTAAAAAATATAAAATTAAGTTAAAAACATTTAAGGTACCCTCAAGGATTAATATCTTAGTTAATTAAGAATTTTCTATTCTTTGTATGATTAATATACATAAAACAAAAATAAAGCTAATTGACTTGAGTTATTAAAAATTAAAATTAGTTTTATAAATATTTATTATGATATTCTGGATCGGATTGAATGACATTTTAATTGGGCAAAAGTAAACCATTTGCTTTAATTAATTATATTTGTTCAGATTTGACGTTTAAAGAAAGGTCTTTCATGAATGATAAAGGCCTAAAGGAAAAATATTTATGAAAAAAAAACTTCCTGAAATTTCTGTATGACATTTTATATAAACATAGAGCTGACTTGTTACAGCATGAATGCGTTGAAATCTAACCAACAATTGAAATACTTGACCATTAAGTGGTCAAATCGATATTTGAACTTTTAAATTTCATCAAAAAAAGAATTAATTAGTTGAAAATACGACGCTTTATCGAAAACAAGTCTTAACCAGAACTCAAAAATCTTAAATTGAAATTTATGAAAAAATTACAAGGGTCACGATTGCGATCAAAAGTTACAGTTGACTTCAAATTTTTATAATTTTAGAAAGTTAATATTTTAGCTCAATTAAAAATGAGTCATATACCAATGCGTGAAAAAGATTAGATTTTTTGGCCTTCTGAGAACGATGATAAAAAACACTCAAAAAAACGGTTCTTTTCCGTTCTTTAGCTTCATAAAAAATATATCATAAAAAGTAGAAGAAAAAAAATTTTTTGATTACAGTACTGTTACGAACTCTTATTTTTATCAGATTTTACGTAAATATAAATTTACCGGAATTACATTGAATTTACGTAAAATCACTAAATTATCGAAATCTTCATAAAAAATTGAAAATTTACCGCAATTTATGTTGATTTCCGTAAAAACAATTTGAAATCGAAATTTCGGTAATTTTAATATTGTTTTACTTTGTTGATTTTAAATAAGTTTACTCTAATTTACGTAAAATTTGGTAAAATCAGCGGTTCGTAACAGTCCTGTAACATAATTTTTAAACTATAAAAATTTAGGTCTTTTCAAATTAGTCTAAAAGCATAGAGGCTTTTAAAACTTTTCTGTCTAGTTTTTTAAATGGTACAAGTTTATAATAAATTTCATTCTTACAAAAAATCAAAGTTTCGAAATAACTCTGATATTTTGAATTTACCTTTTAAATAATCTTTTTTCAATAAATTAATCCTTTTTAATATTTTTCGAAAGATTTTACACGCTGTCTATCCCAAGAAATATGCATCAACCAAGATTTGTAATTTTAAATACTTAATGCCTTGTATTTTAACTAAAGACGTACTACCGTATTACCTTGCGACGAAATGCATACATGCAAATTTCCATTAAAAAAATTAAGGATTAGGTGCATGCACTTCGTCGCAAGGTAATACGGTATAAGGTTTCGACAATTGATACATCAAGAAATACCCTATTTAGTTATTTTAATCGCATTAAATATTCTCTAACTATTTGTATTTTCAAAAAAAAAGAACTTTTGATGAAAATTTTGAAATATTGGTGCCAAGTCTTAATTGAAAAAAAACATAATAGGGAAAATAGTAACACGGAAAACAGTTTAATTTTTGATTGATTCCAAAAATTAAATGTCGGTGATAACAGCTTTTGAAAGTAAGGGTATGTAAGACAATTGTGCTTCAATCGAATTCTTTGCCATTACCACTACCGTTACGGTAATGATTACAGTTTCCTATCTTGATCATCTCCTTATAATAGTAATTAGACCTCGGAAAAATATTTCGAAAAAAATTTTCCTGTTGAATAAAATTACTAAGTTATCTTAAAACTAAAACTAAGTAAACTTATTTATAAAACAAAAGGAGATATTTTACACAATTTTTCTATTAATTTTAATTAAAATTTTTTATTTTTTAAACAAAAAAAAATATTTCCATTAAAAAAAATCAAGTTAAAAAAATGATAAACGACAGCGAAACCAATCAATTTGATCCATTTATAGATGATTTGGAAAATGCTTTTAGAGTAATTTTTTTAAAATTTCCCTAAAAAAATTTTCAATTTTTCTCTAAAAAATTTTCAGAGTTTTGTTTCAATTTATAACATTGATTTAATTGAGAACAAAACAAATCATGAATTGGCAAAAAAAGCAGCTTCACAGTTGAGTGAACAAACACGAACCAGTATTTTAAAATAATAAAAATTCAATACTTTTTTTTTTGATCAAAACTAAAAAGTTTTATTTTAAGATATAGAACAGACTGCTAATGAATTGTATGAAAAAGCAAATTTATTAGAAACTGCATTTTTGAGACATAGACTTGATATTACCAAAGAATCACCAGAAGAATTTTTAAAAGAGGTGAATTTTGCTTTAAAAGATTATTAAAAAATTCGATAGTGTATTAAAAGCTATTTTAGGAGATTGAATGTCTTAAAGCCGAATTAAACCGAAAGGATGAGCTCCTCCAAGATACTAAGAAGAAAATAGCTAATTGTGAGCAAGTTTTAAAGAATTTTGGTAATAATCTAGATTTTCAACTCAAAAATCGAATCGAAATGACAACACAAGGTTATATACCAAATGAAAACCAACTTAATTTTCCTAATGTTGCTTCAAATCAGCAGCCTCCATCGGTTTCCGGAAACCAAAGCTTTGATCAACCATCATCCCTTGACAATAGTGTTATACTTTTACAATAAATATTTATTTTTTTGTATATTAATCTTTTTTTAATTTAATATCATTAAAGATTTTTTTTATTTGAAATTTTTAATTGCCGATAAATATTAATTCTCGATAAATACACTTTAAAAAAATTAAGTCACAAATTTTATACGTCCAAAACTAGTGATGGCCGATCGCCGCTCGGCAAAAAATTATTTTTTTTCTATAACTATGATACTCCTTTTAAAATTTTTATTAATGTGTTTTGTAGAGAATTTAATTCTCTTTAAGAAGGTATAATGCATATTAGATCTCGAAGTGTCTAACGATTTTACATTAAAAACTTCGTTTGACGATCGCGATGTGATCTGCTAAATATTCGAAATTTTTTGATTTAAAAGTGGATTAGATCTATGGGTTTTATTTAAAACATACTGTTTAATAGAGAACTTAATTCTCTACAATACTCAAAAATAAGAATTTTCAAATTAGACTTAAGGCAACGGTAACGCTCACGCCTTTTTTCAAAGCAAGTGCTGTATCATTTTAATTTAAGATTAAGATTTAAGTTTCAAACATTAGTGAAAAAATTACTGCGTATTGAGCTGGAGACAACCCCAATTATTTTTAAAACTTGCTTGATTTACTGACGTCTTTTTCCCTGATGGACATGGATAATGACGCAAAAAACGTCAATAAAGGAACCAAGTTGTTTTTTAAAAAAGTTAATATCAATCATTTTTTGTCTCAAGTTTCAGAACTTCTTTTTAGCAAATCATGTAATAAAAAGATTGACTATCTGTATATTTTTTTTTGAACGGTAGAGCAATTGGCAATAGATAAAAAAAAAAACTTTTAAAGTTTAAATAAAAATTGAATTTTTTCCTTGTTCCTTTTGAATTTATTTAAATCTTAAAAAAAAAATTTCAACATTCATGATGAACATTAGTGAACATTCAAAAAATATTGATGTGACACGATTGTATTGTACTTCATATAACACTTATTTTATTTAACAAAAAAAATTATTTCCAACCCTAACCTTAAATTTTCTTTTAAATCTTTTCTCTTAGCCTAGGCTGCGCGTCTTGAGCTTCAATCAATCTAAGTTAGATTAATAATTTTTCAATATTTAAATTTTTATTTCTTATTTTGTTAATAATAAAGTTTTAAAAGTAACTGCTTATATTTGTTTACAAGCTTTAAAAAAATAACTTGATTTGTCCATAAAGTTTAGTAAATGTTTATACTTTAATAGCCAAAAATTAGTTAGTTTCATCATTAAACTCCAATATGCATATCTGGATCGAAATTCTCCATGCAAAATTATTATTAAACAAAAAACGATCAAGAACTATCGTTCAAATTTCCAGCTTTAGATATTTTTATTCAAAATTTTTAGCATCCTTAATCATAAACTATAGAGCATATACGGCAAAGAAATAAATATCAAAATACATTAGATGCATGGGGTTTATCAGATAGCTTTATATTTAAACTAAGAAGCCGTTAGATGGCGTTCGATAACGCAAAATAATTGAAAAAAAATACCAACCAAAATCAGAAATTTATTAAATAATGTATGTTTGTTATCAAGATTGTTTAATCTTTTCATGGTATATTATAAAATATAAAAAGTCTCGGGGTCTTTAAGAACCCCATAAACTGCATTTATAACCCTATGCTCTTAGCCTTAAGACCAATTAGTTACCTAAAAAAAATTAATTTTCTAACGTCATCTAACGTTATCTAACAAAAAACGTTAGGAGCCGTTAGATGGCGTTAGATAAAGTTAAATGGGAATTGTTACAAGTTAATCGCCACAACTGTAGTTCCATAAGATTAATGTCACTTATGACGTAGTGAGTTAATTTTTAATCTGATCATGACATTTGTACTAAGATGTACTCTTTGGCGACGCTGTTTTCAAATTTACTTACGCAACATTTTAGTAGAATTTTTCAAAGTATAGTTAAACATGGTTAATCCATTATTACTAAAATTACTAAAATTTTCAAATCTTCGAAATGGTAAATTTTAATAAGCTAAAAATTTGTTAAGTTTCTTTAAATTATTTTTTTTAAATATTTAAAATTTTTTTCTAATTAGTGAAAAAATTGACGTGTTATTTTAATTTCTTTAAAAAATTCAAAATTTAAAAAAGAAAATGATAGAATTATTGATAACAATAGCATTTTCTTTTCTTACTTTTATTGGTTTGATAGTTTTTTCGATTAGAAACGCAACTAAAAATGAAAAAAGTGCTTGTATTATAGTCTTAGGTGATATTGGTAGAAGTCCTCGAATGAACTACCATTGTTTATCTCTTCTAAAACTTGGTTATAGCATCACATTTATTGGGTATAAAGAATCCAAATTAATGGATGAAATTGAACAAAATAAACATGTTAAAATATTAGCTTTACAATCTTATCCAAAATATCTTCAATTTGGTCCAAGTATTCTCCAATATGTTCTCAAAACAATATTTTTAACATTAACATTATTATTTAAATTGCTTGAAATGAGACCATTGCCTAAATTCATTCTTGTTCAAGTATTATGATTTTATTAAATTCATAGTAAAAAATTTCTTATTGATCAATTTGATTTTTCAAGAATCCTCCGTCGATTCCAACTTTGGGTCTCGTATATTTTTACTGTCAATTATTTAAAAGTAAATTTGTAATCGACTGGCATAATTATGGTTATACTATACTCGCAATCAAAAGCGGATATGACAATATTCTGGTCAAAATATGCAAAAAGTTCGAGGTTTATTTTGGTCAACGATCCGATTTGAATTTCTGTGTTACACAGGCTATGAGAGATGACTTGAACAAATATAAAATAAGGTAAAATTTATCTTTAAAAAAAGTCTAAATTTAACATTCGATTTTATGTCTTTAAACGTTTCAAAACTATGTAGAGATTTTTAAAGGATATCTTTTTTGCAGATATTAAAGAAAAAAAAGCTTCCCAGTCTCTTTAAAGTGTATCAAACATTTTCTATTTCTCGCAAATGATATGAATTAGAAATCTATCGATTTTTAAAGAATAAGCTTTACAAGTTTAATAATATTTTGATCTTTTGCAAAAATTTAAGAACTTCAAAAGAATACAGCATTTCTACCGAACCCGTACTAAAAATTTTTTTTTTTATTTTTGAAATTTATTTTAAGTACGGTTCGGTACGGGTACCCTGTTAATGTGATAGAAACGCTGTATTTGGATCCTTCAACTTTTTCATCTTTTTTTCTATTGGTTTCAAACAAAACTGAAGTGATTCAATTAGGAAAATTTAATTTTAAATTTTCAAAAACTATTTTTTTAATATTTAGCATGTGACACGTAAGTAATTTCACACATTTCTCATGTTTATTAAAGACATTTATTAGAAGTTTTTTTCTAATTAATATTGAAAATGCTGGGCCTAACAAGGTCTAAATTTTTTATCAACGAGATTCCGGTCTCAAATGAAAGATAATGGTCTAAAACTTAAGAAAAAAGTATCGAGAAGTCGGAAAAATTATTCATTTCGAGTTCGATAATTTATGATGCACTGAAAATTGTGTTGAAATTTTAACTTTGAAAGCTACTTTCTCTCAATTAAATAACCAACAAAATGGGGTAGAAATGGGGATCCATTTTTACTCATTTAATAAAATTAAGGTCAAATTTAGGCAAGATATTAAATTTTTTTTTAATAAAGAGCAGTGGTCATGCATGATAAGCCTCATGAAAGATTCAAGGAGTTAAGCTCGGAAGAGAAAAATTCATTTTTAGACAAGCTAGCTAATAAATATGGGATCAGTGTTCCTAAAAATTTATTAGAAAAATTAGACAAAAATTTATCATTATTGGTATCAAGTTCAAGTTGGACTGAAGACGAAGATTTTCACATTTTAATAGATGCTTTAAAAAGTACAATTTCAATTTTTTTCTCAATAGTACTTAATTTTTATAGCTTATTTTTCTTTTAGTTTATCAAACTAAAATGGAATTAGAAAGTGATAAAAATCTACCAAATTTATTATTGCTTTTAACTGGAAAAGGACCGCTAAAAGAATATTATCAAAATAAATTTGCTGAACAAAAATTTAAAAACATTCAAGTTGAATTTGTCTGGTTGGATCCGAATGATTATCCATTACTTTTGGGAACATGTGATTTAGGTTTATGTTTTCATAAATCATCTAGTAATTTAGATTTACCAATGAAAGTTGTCGACATGTTTGGTGCAAGACTGCCAACATGTGCGTTGTCATTTGACTGGTAATTTGTTATTTTAAATAAATAAAATTTAATTTTTAAGTCCATAATTTTTAATTATGCTGTCTAGTATTTCAGAACTTGTAAAAGAAAATGCAAATGGTTTGCTATTTAAAAATGCTGATGAATTGTGCAATAACTTATGTGTAAGTTTAACAAAAAATAAATAAAAATTAATAATTCTTTTTAACAAATACTTTTTATTATTTATATTTTTAATTAAGTTTTTGTTGAGCCAAAATGGAACAAATTCAAAATTACATGCATTCAGAAACAATTTAAAAAATTATCCGGATTGGAATCAAGAATGGAAAGAAAAAGCTGAAAATGAATTGAAAAAATTATGTTGAAATACGATAAACGATTGTTCTTTCATTGGTCCTTTTTTTCAATAAAGTTTTTTCTACTTGAGAAATTTGAGAAACTATTCTAGTTTCATAAAAAATTAAAGGCTAAGGGAATCATCTAGGATTTAATAAAGAAATAGCTTTTTACAGAATTTCTTTCGTTCTTAAATGTCAAAAATTCTGCTATGATAAGATACGATGAATTCACCATATTTTACGTTAAAAGTTTTCTAAAAAAACAAAATGTTTGGTTCTCGAAAAAATTTTTTTATCAAATTCTACATTAATTATCGGTAAATTCTGAGGATCATCTCGTTCATGTGATCAGTTGATCACCTTTTAAGTGGCCATACACTGATCGCGGGTCTGGTGATCAACACTGACCACCTAACTGATGATCACTAAGAAGATGACCATTAATGATCACCTAACCCATAATTTGATACTAAAATAAATCAATGACCTCACTAATTTTTAAATGATCACCAATTCTGTTTCCTGGTCACAAATATCTTATTTAAATTTTACAATTCTTACTTAAACTTAAATAATAAATTTTCAATCTATATTCAATCTATATTTCAATCTATATTAATGTTAAAGTTTTATCAAGTTCACCTGTCAGGTAAACCTAAACGATCAAAAATCTTCGATAAATTGATTTAATCACCAGGTAATCGTATATTGATTACCTGGGAGCCGGTTAATCCAGCTCAAAGATTTTTGTAAAAAATCTTTACATTTCAGATTTTTTACAAGATCTGAAAAATAACTAAAATTTCAATCTTATTTATACTATTTTTTCAAAAAATATAAATATTAAATAAAAGT
>NTPY01000843.1:520773-541990 GCA_002922825.1 Brachionus calyciflorus | reverse complement strand
AATGTTAATCAATAAATTTGCACTAAAACCCCTCTGACGTTGAGTCTCCATTAGCTAAACGTTAGTAATTTTATGTGACACCAATGTTTAGTCGATATTCTTTGATGTAACATTAGAAATAGAGTTGACTGGGTTGTTAAGAAAATTAGAAGATCGGAAGTCATAGGTAACTTAAGTCCTTAACAATCAAAAGACGACCAGGTTGCCGTACGTTTTCTGAAAAGAAAAAAAAATTTAATGATTGCGTCAAATGGTCGTCCGTTTTTTTATCGTCAACAGACATTTTCCTTAAAAATGTAACAATATTGACAAATTGAAGATTTCTTCCCCACAATTCGAAATTTTTTTGTCCAAAAAAATCTTGATTAAGAGAAAAAACATAAAAAATCTTTTCGTCACCATAATAATTAGCCAAATTGGTGAAATTAGGGATTATCGAGAGATTCTTCATTCAGTTCATATCTTCAACGCAAGTATCTAAAATATGATTGAATCATTATAACTGGGAATAAACGTGTCTTTAACGAATCTATTCAGAACAGTGGCTTTTTTGGTCATTTAAAAATCTTTTCATGAGTTATTTTTATTATGAAATTTAATTTTTGACTCATATTTGTCTAAATTTTATTTAAATAATTTTCTTCTAAGACTTGACTGACAATTTTTATGTTGAAGATAGTTTTTGAAAATTTTTTCTAGAGCGGTTTTTTCATAACTAACGTTGATTTACGACAGAAAATTTTAAAGATAAACGGAAGGGTATTTAAATTGTGTACAGATTATTTTTGATTGTGGGAATGAGGTTGACCAAATAAAATTTAAACAGGACGATATTTCAAAACTTCTAAAATAAAATTTTAATTAATGAGAGACAATGTTGAAAGAATATTTTTTATAATTACATTCATTTTGAACTAACTGTTTGATATACTACAGTCATAATTCTGAACTATTTATTAAGAGTTTAAAGGCACTTTTATTTTGTTTAAGATTTTAAAAAGGCTAATCTTAAATTTACATTTTTGTAGTAATAAGTTTTTTTTTCAATTTATGCAATTTTAGCATTGTATTATTCAATTGTTGTTATGAACTAATTTTCATTCAGTTTTATAAATTCAAACAACAAAAATTTATAAAATTCTAAAAGATTTTGGAATAAAAGATGTTCGAATGAGAAACTTAAAATTATTATAAAAGCAATTAAGAATAAATAATAGATGTATTGCTTCTGGTAAGAAAATATTGGCCTAGACACGCGCAAAATACGCTTTTGTTGGCTCCAAAAAAATAATAAATTTATATTTAGACTCTTTTTCAAAATTCTCTAATAAAAAAAGCTTTTTAAATAAATTCTTTATTTTTTTTTTTCATAATAAATTTTACAATAAAACAAAAATATTCGAGCAAAATTTCAAAATGCTCTGAACAACATCAAAAACAGAAAAATTTTCTCTTTTATGTTAATTATATGATCAAGATAGCGTCTATAGCAAATTTCCCCTTAACTTAAAAAAAATTTGATTTCAGTTATTGAAAATATTTTTATTTGTATTTATTTTTATTTTTCCTTCTTTCAAAAACCATCTTATATTCACACCTCTTCAATTTTATTTAGAAAAATTCTGTCTAATTTGGTAAAAAGAAGTTATAGCTCAATGGCTGCTTATAAAATTGTATTAGTTAGACATGGTGAAAGCGAATGGAATTTAGAAAATAGATTCTGTGGTTGGCACGATGCTGATTTGTCCGCTAAAGGTGTACAAGAAGCTCATCAAGCTGGAAAATCATTGAAAGAAGCCGGCTTTACTTTCGATGTTGCCTTTACTAGTGTATTGAAAAGAGCTATTAAAACTTTGTTTTTTATCCAAGAGGAATTGGATTTACATTGGATTCCAGTCACTAAGACTTGGAGATTAAACGAGAGAATGTACGGTGGTTTACAAGGTTTAAACAAATCTGAAACCGCTGCTAAACACGGTGAAGATCAAGTTAAAGTATGGCGTAGAGCTTATGATATTCCACCACCAGTTATGGACGCTGATCATCCAGATCTACCTGAAAAAGACCCTAGATATGCTGTAATTTTAAAATAGAATTATTTTGTTTTTTTGCAACAAATTAATTTTTTATTTTCAAAGAGTTTTGATAGAGCCGTTTTGCCAAGAACTGAATGTTTAAAAGATACTGTTGAGCGTTTCTTACCATTCTGGCATGACACTGTTGTACCAGCACTTAAAGGTGGAAAAAAAGTTCTTATTGCCGCTCATGGTAATTCAATTAGAGCTTTGGTTAAATATTTAGACAAAGTACCAGACAATGAAATTGTCGAATTGAATATCCCAACTGGTATTCCTTTGGTCTATGAATTGGACGCTGATTTGAAACCAATTAAACATTATTACTTGGCCGATGAGGCTACAGTTAATGCTGCTATTAATGCTGTTGCTAATCAAGGTAAAGCTAAGTAGACAAAAAGATAGATCTATCCTTATAATTTTAGATGATGCTCATTTCATGTTTATTATCAATTTACTTTTCTTTTTAACTAGATTATAAATCATAGTAGTTTATTTAATAAAAAAAACACTTAATTTATTAATAATTTTACTTTTTAAATTAAATAAAAAAGTTTAAAAAAAATTTATTTTTGTAAATCTTTTAATTTTAAGCATTTACTCTTAACTTGAAAAATGATCAGCAAGTTATCTGAAAGATCGTACCAAAAGCTTATTAGCTCATTCAAATTCTCAATAAAGATACCAAAATAATAAAAAATTGTGTGCAATAAAAAAAAGGTCCAGAAGCTTTGTTCATGGCCTGAGCGTGAAAGCTGAGAATTAAATTTTTTTTAATTCTTGGATGAAATCTATGAAGGACGAGCATACTCAAAACTTCTCTTAAAACCTCCACCGTACCTACAGTACTTCAAATCGATCGTTTATATCAAATTATTATTTCAGATTTTAACAAATGATTTTTATTTATTTAAATAAAAAAATTTTATTCGAAAGTTTTTTAATTTTCGGTTTTAGTTTAAATATTTTAATTATTAGAAAATTTTTGGGTTCGGTACGTTCCGATACGGTTCGCTTCGGCTAGGCACGATTAAGTGCAGTTTTTGATGTTCTAGAAAATCGCTTAATCAAAAAAATGTAGGTTTTTAAACCTATTTTAATTATAATTTCCACTACCGAATAAAATTATAAAAAAAATAAGCATGTCAATATGATGAACATGGTTCTGTTTCGTTCAAGCACGATTACGATGGAAATTCGCCTATTTGTAAGACGCTTTTATGAGAAAGTGAAAAAAAAAGGATTAAAAAAAATCACATTTAAGGTCATTTACTCTTTTATGAAAATCTTTTTCATCTTATAAGAGAATTTTTTTCACATAAAAGCGTCTTACAAATTTTTACGGCTTTTGCTTATTACCACCTAAAATATTTACAGTGTAGCTTAGTAAGACTATGATGAAATTTAATAAGAAAAGTAACTTCACAAGAACAAAGCCTTGTGGGACATCTTTTATTACTTCATTTCATTTCAGATTTAAAAGTTTATCAAAAGTTTTTGCAAACCTGTATAAAATAAATTAGAATACTCTATGCTAGAGTATCTGTTCCAGAAGATTGATATTCCATTACTCCGTAAAAAATAAATATCTTTTCTAGAATTGTATTAATTTTCTGGGAAATGCGTCTCTAACTTCATATTACAGAAATGTCAATTTTAATTAAGATACTGATGGTTATTAGCCATTTTTAAACTTCATCAAATCATTCCAATTTTTTATAATATTTAACTTAAAAAAGATATTTTGTTTCAAGAGATTTACTAACCCCGCAAAAAATTATTTAACCTTTTAAACTTTAGATAATTTAAATTTCTAACAAACAAAATTCGACTTCAGATTTTCCTCAATTATACAAGTAGACAACAAACCAGTATTTACAGACGGAAGCTGATTTTTTTTTGGATTTACACCAAATATCTAGAAGCTTGTCCACATAATTCATTAAGTTTTTTTTTTTCGACAGAAAAGCATTTAGTTTAGACTAGTTAAATTTAAAATTAATTAAAAAACTTTAATTCTTTATAAAAATAAATTTGTTCCTAGAGAAGATTTTAAAAAATTGTCCTAATATTCAACGAAAAAACTATCAAATATTTGGTCAAAAATGAAACTACTAAGTCAAAAATTTACATGAAAATTTTAGCTTGTTAAAAACAAGACTAGTAGTTTTAAATTTTACACATCAATATTTACTTTGAAGACTATTCCTGAATTTCTACTTTTCTGTCAATTTTTTTTTTCAAAATTTGATCGAAAGAAAAATTGAAAAAGACGAACCAACTGAAATCATGGAAAAATAACATCATTTTTTAAGCAAAGGAACAAATTTGACTATATAAAAGATATGGTAAATCTGGCAAATTTGGTTAAGAAAAAACCGTTATCACGTAATTATAGGAATAGTCTTTATTTTTACAAAGTAAATATTGATGTGTAAAATTTAAAACTACTAGTCTTGTTTTTAACAAGCTAAAATTTTCATGTAAATTTTGTGACTTAGTAGTCTCATTTTTGACCTGTCCCAAATTTTTCAATATGAGTATTTTCACGAAATTATTAATTTTTTAATAAGTTCAAAAATTTTAAAAATCGAAGCAAAAAATTCTTTAGATTCAAGGAAAGATTTAATTATTTTAAGATTTTTATTTTGAAGTGAATCCATAAAAAAAAACTATATGAAAAAACTAGGACTTACGTCTTCAATTCGGATAGATTAGAATTAAATATTTCCTTGTAAAATCTGTCACAATTTAAATTAGCTTCATTATGATTATTCATAAAAAAAACATATCTCTTTTATTTTTTTAGATCTTAAAGGTACTCCTGAATCGATTATATAATTTTAGGTGAAAATATTTACCTTATCAACCAAGCTTAAATTTTTTTTGTTATTTTCTGATATCTTAATCAATTTTTTTTTATTTCTCTGGCTTGAAATATTTTAATTACACAATTTCGAAAAAAATTTGAATTCCTCTTATCAAAAAAAATCGATTTTTTTTGTTGTTCAAAATTGAAATTTGTCAAATCTACTGTTTTAAAAATCAATATAATTTTAATTTAAATTTTTTTTTTTCAGTTATCAAATTCACTAGAAAAAAAAAGAAGATTGTGTTGAAATTTTTTGTTGTTTTTAAAATTTAAAATGGAAATATCACATAATCATTTACTCAGCAAACCATCATATCCACACTACTATGCTTTCAAAAAAGTAAACATTTTAATTTTTTAGTTTTAGATGATGATTTATTTTTAAAAAAAATTTTTTTAGATGGAAAGGGTGATTAAAGCCATGCAACATCCTCAAAATGGAGTACCAGTTAAAACACAAAAAATGTTTCTAACTACTATATCTAATTCTTTTACTGGCGAAGATTTAATTGAATGGCTAGAGAAAAATTTGGATATTAATGATATAGGTTTTTAAATTTTTTTTATATTTTATAATTTTTTATTTTTATGAAAATGTCAATATTATAAATTCAGAAATTATAAAAGCTCTTAATTTTTTTTCAATAACATTTTTTTCATATCTGTTTTATTAAAAGTATTCAATTTTTAAAATGGATTAAGAAATTTTCAGGAAAAATTGTCCTCCAACCATGTGTAAATTGACTTATTTATTATCTAAACTCACCTTTGCCAAGAATAGATATTGATGATTATTTTTTTAGAAATAATTTTAGATAAGATAAGTTCTAACATTATTTAAAAAAAGTTAGAAATATTTTTATATTTTAATACCACAACCTTCTACTGTAAATTCTCGTTAATTAGCCCACGTACTTAAAATTGATTTTTAATATTGTCCGTATCCTTGAGACCATCCTCTCCATGTTAAAAATTTTTCGATTATTGATTCCGAATCAAAAATCAAAAAATGTTTTAGTGCGTTTTTTAAATTTAATTTTTGAATTTAGTACCGGACAAATTACAGAAAAAAAATAAAAAATTGAAATTAAATTTAAAAATATTTTTTCAAAACAAAATTGATGAGCGAGTTCTTTTCGAAGTCCATCTATTTTTAAGTTAATTTTATATTTAATCCTTGGGTCATATATTTTTAATAACGTCTTTTAGAACCTTTCTCCCAGTTAATTAACAGACACTATATCATTTCATAGTGAATTTTTTCATAGTGCATACAAATTTTCATAGTGAAAGTCAATTTCATAGTGACTATTATTTCATAGTGATTTTTTTCATAGTGATCTATTTCATAGTGTATAATTTTCTAAGTGTAGTTTTCATAGTACAATTTTTTATAAGAAATTTGTTATTTGTACTTTTAAGTTATTAAAAAAAATATGTTCTTCTAAGTTTAATAGAATGCATACAGTGTTGATATTTGGATTTTTCGAAAATTTACGTAAATTCTTAAAATCCTTAAATTTTTTTCATACACTGTATTTAGGGAAAGATACTAATATAAATTTTTTATACAAAGCCCCTGGGGCTAGAAACAAAGTTTTATATGATAACTAAAATTAATTAAAAATTAAGTCATTTTTTTTCTGAAAAAGTAGGAACCATTCGATTAAAATTCAATTTTAAGTTGATGATAGAGTTAAGGATATAGTCTTTAGTAGTAACTGAATGTTTTATAGATCTTATATCCAAAAAAGTGGATTCTAGTTAAACGCGTAAATTTTAAACTTTTTGCTTTTTTTTTACAGACGAGGCAATACACATAGCCACATTGTTGTGTAAATTTGGCTATTTTTTTCAAGTTGCTGAAAATGGGACAAATGCTGTAAAAGAGGATGGAGAACTCTATAGATTTCAAGTAATTTACTTTACTAAACAAATATTGATCAAAGAAATATTATTCTATCTTAAGTCACCATATTTTTGGATTTCAACTAATTGGAATGCCGGAAATACTGATTATGGTATTTATCATTAAAAAAAATTATTTTAATTTTTTTTTAAATTCGAGTCGTTATTAAAAGCAATTTATTTGTTAAAACGTACAATGCGAAATCAAGAAAAACACGCACTAAATGAAAATGAAATAGCTGCTTTAGAAGACATGAGAAAAAAACTGGCACATCAATGGGATTTTATTAAATTACAAGCTGATGCTCAAATTAAGTAACAAAATATTTAAAAACAATAAAATCTAAATTTTATTTTAACGTATTTTTTAAAGAGTTCTTAAAGATCGAAAGAAAGCTGATAAGACTTTTCTAGATAGCCAGGAAAGAGCATTTTGGAAGATAATGCGATCTTCTGTAATTTTCATTATTTATCTAATTAGTTTTTCATTTGTTCTACAATATTTCTTTTTAGAATGAGCCAGCTTCTGTATTAGAAGAAGATATGCGAATTAGTTTGATGCAATCGAATACAAAAATTGCAAAAAAAGATGAATTTATCCGTAAGAAAATACATTTTTTCGAACAATCACTAAAAAACAGAGTTCGAACAAAAGCCTCGCAAACTTTACAAGTACTGTGTGCCTATAGTGAAGCCTATTATGATTATGATGGATTATTTGGTCATTGTTTACCATCAAATCCATGGATTACGGATGATACAACTATGTGGGATGTAGGTGCACCATTAGTGGAAAATCCAACTCAGCTTAGAGTAAAAAAGTGGTCTTTTAGTTTCAAAGAACTTTTATCAGATCCGACTGGTCTAAGGGAATTTATGAAATTCTGCGAACTGGAATTCAGTGTTGAAAATTTAAAATTTTATCTAGCATGTCAAGCCGTTAAGCGAGCTCCAACATCAGAAATAAAAGGCCTGGTTCACAAAATTTACAAGTAAATTGTTACAAATTATTAGTTACACAATTTGTTATTATTTTGTACAATACAATTTCGGGTCTTGTCCAAAGTGTGAACAGGCGTTCACAAAAATTGTGATCATTTTGAAGATGCTGGTTTGGTGAACAAGCTTGATCACCAAATCACTGATCACTCTGTATGTGATCATTAGGAAAAAAAAACAAAAATACAAAAAAAAATTTGTGATCGAAAATTTTTTTTATGTGATCATTCTGTTAGATAAGGTTAACTCTGGTTTTAGTTGAGTTAAAATTTTAGTTGAGTTTATTTTTCAGAAAAATTTTTTCTTTCAAATTTTTTTTTTTAAATTTAAAATTTCTGGTTCATATTTTTATTTAAAAAAAAATAATTAAGTTTCAATTTTCGTTCATCTACATTTGAAAAAAGTACTAAAATTAGCAGGCTAGCAGGTTAAAACGGTGCGAAAATTATCCCTTAACAAAAATAAGATTTAAAGCTTAATCCTATCGAGTTGATTTGGTGTTATTCAAAAGTATTGCTATTAAAAAAATGAAAATGTCTTTAAAGAACGATAGTCGAAAATACTTTTTAAGTGTACGTTTTAAACTGCTAAGTAATGGAACACGGTTTGGAAATGTTTTTCAATATATAAATCTGGCTCATTATACCAAGATGTTTTAACATACATTAATTGGTACCAAATAATATGATAAAATTGTTTCTGATAAAAAAAAAGAATTTTCATACAACATTATAGTTTGTTTAAGATCTTAAAAATAAAAAATTAAAAAAAGCTGAGATTTTTAGCCTGAAAATTTTCTGGTAAAAAGATCATAGTTTTTTGTTATTTTTTTAATTTTTCGAGATTTTTTCAATTTGTGAATAAGAAAAAAGAATAAATTTTTGGTCATTTGATGGAAAATTTAAAAAATCAGGGAAAACGTTCTGGTGTTTTTTTGCGATATGGAGCTAGACGCCTCGTTTATTTTTCATTAATTTTTTGCAGAATAGAAAAATCTATTACTAAATAGAGAATTTTAAAGAAATAAAAAAATTTTTTTATGTTGCTTTGATAAAATCAAAAATATAATTATATTTAAATGTGATCACTATTTGATCTTTTGTGATCCGTATTATGATCACGTACAGAGAAATCAGTGATCTGGTGATCAAGATTGTTCACCAAACCAGCATCTTCAAAATGATCACAATTTTTGTGAACTACTGCTCACACTTTCGACAAGACCCACAATTTCTAGTTATTTGAATCATAATCCTTAAGTTAGAAATATTTTTTAAGAAAAAATGCCGAACCAACTTTTCTTGTCTTCATTAAAATAACTAATAAAATTTTTTTATTATCAAAAGAGAACATTTATCTCCTGAAGCAGGAGCTGAAGTAAATGTAAATGATATCATACGCAACAAGATAACTAAAAACTTGGACAATCCATCAAGAGATATTTTCTATGAAGCTGAAAAACATATATTTGAATTAATGAAAAAAAATAGTTATTCAAGATTTGAACAATCAGATATCTACAAAAGTCTTTTAGAAAAGGCGATTATACCAGCACCGAAAAAAAGGTAATTTTTATAAGTACACAAGAGTTTTTAAAAATTCAATTAATAAGACCACTTTAAAATAATAAAATTTTTTATAAAAAAATATTTTTGAATTTTTTGAGGGTTACGGGGTTAGGGTTGAAATTATACATTCAATTGTTCTATCAGGTAAAGAACTATTACCTTTAAAACCTTTAAAATCTAAAACCTTAGATACCCTTAATTTTTTAGAAAATTTAGATTTTTGTTTAGTAGATTACTTTAGTATAAATTTTTATCATCTAGATGACTAAATTCTAATTGTTTTTTTTTCTATTTTAAGCGGAATATTTCATTTTGTCACCTTGGATTACTTTCGTAATAGAGACGAAAGTTCGGATGAATCGGATGAAGACGAAAATGAACAAAGAGGAGACTTTGTTGCCGGTGGAATTTATGCCCCAGCTGCTCAATCAATATCAGCTGCTGCCGCCGGCTTGACACTTTCTATAGCAGCAGCAGCCGGAATAAAAAGGCATTTTAATAATACTTTGAATGGTGAGGATAAAATTGATACACTTGGTCTAACTAATGTTCCCGGAAATGCATAGCAAAAGTTTTGATAATTTAAAGCTTTTTTCGTTCTATAAAAAATTTTAAAATTATTTTTTTTATTAAATTTTCAAAATGAAAATAATGATGCAAAATGGGTTACATTCCTTAAATGTCTTCTTTTAACTTGTAAAAAGAATGCAAGAAAGAATTTTTCGACCATTAGTCCATTTTCAAAAAGAAAACCGGTTTATAATTTCTCCAAAAATAAATTTTTTTATTTGAATTTTTTTGAGAAAAAGTTTTTTTATCGGAAAAGTACCAAAACTAGGAAAGATTAAAAATGGTAAAATGGAAATGAAAAAATCCCAAAAAAAGATTAAGATTTATTTTTTTAACAAAAAAAGTCTACAAAATTTAGAAAAATTTATTTTTCAACATTTAAAATTGCTGCGTTCAGCTTTAATACACTCAGTCATACGTTTTGACATCGATTCAATCATGTTCTTTACTTTTTGGCTAGGAAATTTTCACCAAAAAGAACGCTTTTTAAATGCTCTACTCTGAGGTTATCTTTGTATTGACCATTTTATGGTCAATATAAGACCATAAATTTTCTATTGCATCTTCTGCACCAAGGGATGACCGATATTTGTTTTTCTTGAAACAAGTTTCGATCGGAATGAGCAGTATGTTAACTAGACCCGTCTTGCTGAAAAATCCAATCTTGACTCTGATCAAAAAAAATCTCGTTTGCGATTAGGAACAAGTGACTTTATTTGAATAAAAAGTGCAACATCGAGGACCTTTATGATTAAAACATTCTCAAATTCCAACCGAATCTCCACCATAATCTACGTTCAACAAGTTTTCTTTTCGACAGACTGCTGAATAACAGATACGAATTTTTTATTTCTGTTATTTACTTAACGATTATATATTTATTCGGCGATTGATTTAGTTACTAACTAAATCAATATTGTTTATGGGATTCTCTTAATTATTCCTCTAAAAAAGAAAAATTTGTTTCCTAAATAATTACCGTATCCTCTTGTCTAAGACTAAGAAAAATGGACTTAATCAAGTTCTTTACTATTAGAGTACCCATCGATTACATGCTATAACAATTTTTAGAATTTTTTTTGAAAAACAATTTGACTCTTGGGTTTTTTCAATATCTTTTCCATTAGAGTTAAAACAAAAAATTAAAAAATAAATTAGAAATTTCATTATTAACTCTAAATTTTAATAACGTTTGCTCTAATTGCTCTTAGACTTTTTAAAATATTTACTAAAAACATTAAAATTTGAGGTATTTAATTTTGTTGAATAACTTTTTATATATTCGTCGGGAAAAGTAGAAAATAATTTTTTCTTAATGCTCTCAAAATTCTCTTTCAACAAACCGGAGTTGGGATTAAATTTCTTTAAAGAAAGAAATTGTGATCAGTTTTTAAAAAAAACAGCGATCTGCGTTTTAGTAATAGCCAAAAATCGTACTTAAAATGTTGAATTGAAATGAGTGAAATGAAATAAACTTCACAGCCCAGTAAAATTTTTCCTTTTTTTTGTTTGTCATTTTTGCTCAAAAAATTTAAATACGCAATTACTTGTACGCTGAATTTTTAAAGACCCAGTCCTTTTGATTAAAACTTTTAAAATAATATTTATAAATGTGTTTGAAAAAGGATCGGTTTTTTAAAAATTTATCGTGCAAGTAAATGCATATTTAAATTTTTTGAGCGAAAATGAAAATTGAAAAATGAGCAAACATTTTACCTTTCCTATTCTTGGAAGCTTTTGTTCTTGGAAGGTCTTCAAGAAATAGTAGCTATGACAAAGAAATATTATTTAGAAAAATACTTTTAAAGAATTAAGTCTTTTAAGAATATTTTTATTACATTTATTAAAATCATAATCGAAATGTAACATTTAATTGAATAATACGCTACAAAATATAATTTTTTATTTTCCTTTTTGAAATATGCACCATTAGAACTTAAAAAGTGCTGGATTAATTTCGGGTTTAATGCAACATCAATCCTTGATTCAAAAAAGGAAAAATTCAATGTTTTAAACTTCATTATTTAAAATCAAACTCCAATAAACCATGTCTCATCAAATATTAGCGACTTCAGTTTCATACATGAACCATTACTCAAGTCAATTTTAATATCGGATATATTGTATCACCCTAATCCATTAATTTTTAAGTTCTGTAGGTGCATAATTCAACAAAAGAATACGCTAGATCGCAAAATAACTTCGGCAAGTTGAGATTTTGCAACGAACTCCATTCTGATTCTTTTCCATTCTGTAAACTTTGCATAATTTTTGTAAATCTCGAGTCCTTAAAAACACAACTTTAAGTAACTGATCTTTCTTCCAAGTGATAAATAATATTCAATCGACAAAAAAAAACACTTAGCGTCTCACAAAAAAATTTTTAAAAAAATGCTCAAAATTATTTTGAAAAAGTCATTTTATTATTTGTATTGATTGTGTGTTCCAGCAACAACATAAAAATTTAAATCATTTAACATTAGAAAAATTTTTTTAAATTAAAACCATGCAATTAATTTCTTAGGGATGTTTAGCTTGTAAACTATTAAATAATACCAATTTCAAGAAAAAAAATTTTGTTTATCTAGTGATAAACAATCGGCTTTTGTATAAAACCGGTTTAACCAAAAAAATTTTTTCAACCTAAAACCCTCTCAAGAACACTCGAAAATATGTCAAATTTAAGTGAATATGCTAACAAAAGATGGACAATTTTTTTCTCCAAAATTTGATGTATTTTTAGAGTATTCTAGAAGGGGTATTAAATATTTGTCAAACCGATTTTATTCAAAAAACTAATTGTCCTTCCCTAGTCATATCCAAATTTTATCTAAAACTAAAATGCACCATTTATTAAGAATGAAAATATTTAAAATATGAATTATTATTTTGGTTAACGACTAGCTCGGTTAATGGACCAAATTTTAATTAAGAAACATCCCTTTAAAATCTTAAAAAGTTAAATCGAAATTTCCATTCGAGAAGTATCATTTTGATTAGAATTAATCTTTTTCTCAATAAGATAGGACTCTTCACTTTCTTGTTGGCTTATTTTTTCATTTCCTTGTAAATTATTCATTTGACTTGGTTTAATTACATCAAGTGTTGTTTTCATTAAAGCTTCAGCTATGTCTTTTTTTAATACATGATCATTATAAAATTGTTTTCTCAATTTTTCAAAGCAAGCAATTTTTATGATCAGTTCTTTTGGAATATCATTAGGATTTTTCAAAATTTCTTGAAACTAAAATATAAACAAAATTTTTGTTAAAATACAACGATTTTTAAAAATTATTTTTTTTGTTAAATTACCCATGGGTCATTTAGTGAATATGTAAAAACATCATAATTATGGGTAGTTGTTTTAGTCTTATTTTCATCTTCAATTGTGACATCAATTTCTGGACTAAATACTCGTCTAACTTCCTCACTAAGCTTAATGACTTCTTCATTATAATCTCTTTTTTTATCCTTTGACTCAGCCAATTTGTTTACAATAAGCTTTAGATTTTTTTTCTTTAAATCGTCCTCAATCAACTTCATTTGTTTATTAAATCCCATTGATACTAGTTCATAATCAAAATGAATGGGAAAATCATTTTGTATATTAGTATCAGCACCATTTCTAATAAGCATTATAGCATTCAAATAATTTTTATTCGCCACAGCCAAATGTAAAGGTGTACATCCCGTGTAAGTCTTACAATTCAAGTCAATTTTTTCATTACGTATTAAAATATCAACTATTTTGTACAGATTAAAATTACTAGCCGCATGATGTAGAGCAGTAAAACCACATCGCTTATCAGGTATATTAATTCTCAAGTCTTTGCAATAGAGTAATTCTCTAACCATTTCATACGATTCCTTAAGAACACATATGTGAAGTGGCGAATAGCCTTCATGATTAATAGAATTCAAGATACCAAAGTTACACTGTTTATCAGTGTATTTAATTAGAATTTTAAGTAAATCTAAATTTTTGGTCATGCATGCAATATGAATTGGATTATTACCGTCATAATCAGCTAGACTTAAATCAGCATTTGCATTTAGTAAAAATTCACACGCTTCTATTTCCCCCATGTAACAAGCTATTAAGAGAGGAGTCAAACTTTTATAATTTCGAATATTTATTATATTTTGATAGGGTATAGTAAGAGTCACGTCGATAAAAATTTCTAATAAATCAAAATTTCCATTTAGAATACTTAAATGAATAGGCGTATTTCCGTCTTCGTCTTGAGCATTTATTAAGAATCTTTGCGTTTTTAACAATTCAACAAAAGATCGAGTTTTGGCGAAATTAATCAAAGCTTTACCAGTTCGATCAGCCAAAGCATTCATTTTAGAAATACAATTGTCCAAATTTGCTTTCAAAACAATTGGATTTTGAATTTTAGTCTCTTCTTGACCAATTTGGTTTTTATTTAAATCTAAATTTTGAATAGGACTAGTGGGAGTAGTACTTGGTGTGTCTACTTTGGTTTCAGAATTTTCCAAATTTTCCTTAGGACTATTATCAAATGTTTTAATTTTTTTCTCTTCGACAATCATTTCAATTTCACTATCGATTTTTTCGTCTTGTTTTCTTTTTAAATTAGAATTTTTTTTCTCAAAATTTTTTAAATAATTATTTTTTTTCTCGATTAAATCTTTTGTTAAAATTGTTTTTAGATCATAGGCATCATCTTTAACATAGTAAAATGTATAATTCTCACTATATTGTTTGGTACTTGGTCTAAACAAACGATAATTAACTTTGATTCTTTCATAATAATCTTTTTTGGGTTCTAGTTTTTCAATTTTTCCATTAAATTCGGGAACTTGTATGACCAATGCACAATTGGCATGAGTTTGTGCTCGATTTATTTTGGCAAAAGATCGCCATCCGATCTCAGCTGTGTTATTTATTTGAAAAAATTCAACTTCAATGTCTTTTTCTTTGAAAAAAGTAGTTAGTAGCATCATTTCGTCCCCGCCTTTAATACTACCAGTGTTTCGACTACTCTTTATAATTCTTAAATTGTTTAAATTTGTGATCGATGTGTCTGTATTTAGATTATTAAAGTCACTTTTTATTTTTGGATTTATCGGATACCTATCATGTATTGTATCTGTATATATTGATTCGGTTAAATAATTCTCAAGTTTTTTCTCTTTTTTATTATAAATTAAGACTTGAAGTTTCAAGCGACACTTATCTATCTGAGATGAAAGTAAGTTTTCGTAATAGGTAACTTTTTCTTTAACTATTTCGCTTAATTTTTCCAATTGTGTTAAGTAATCGAAATTGTCTATCTCGTTTAAATAAGTATCTCTCAGAGATGTGAGAACAAGATTTTCATAAATATTCATTAATTGATGGTGGGATTTATTTACTATTCTTAAATCTGTTATTGAACATTTTAAATCGTCTTTTTTAATAGGAAATAAATAAAAATCTAATTCGGGCTTAAGGAAATGAGTTAAAAGTCTAACTGAACGATTTTTACAAAAAAGAAAATTCGGATTCGGTAAATGGGATAAATTTTCTAATGTATTAGATATAGATACCATTAAATAAAGCTCTCGATCTGGTAGTTCTAAATCAAAATTTTCCACTCTACACTCAAATGAAACATTGGAGTGATCAAATATTTCTTCTTGATCAACATAACTATAAGCTTTGAGATATTTTATATTCGTTTTTGGTTGTTTTATGATTTTCAAGTTTGGACAAAGAACACGTTCGTTTTTTTTAGACATTATTTTTTTTTTAAATATTTAAAATATATAAACTTCTAAAAAAGAAAAGTTTAGTAATATTTAAAGAAAACATAAAACGAATTTCCCAATATTATGTTGAAATCATATTAAAAGATATAATTTGATATTGAGTGATAAAATTAATTACTATCACAGTATTTAAGTTACTAAGATATAATAAAATACTTTTTTATTTAAAGTTTTTCGTTTTAATTATTTTATCGACCTAAATACCGTGGTGGAAATAGATTTGACGTCATCAATTTTCTTAATAATCGACGTCACATGACGTCAATCTATTTTTTCGTGACGGGTACTTTTTCCCCGGTCTTAGTTTTCGGTGAAAAAGTACCCTTTTTTTACATTCAGAAAAATTTAATTTTTTATAAGGCTAGCTGACGTAAATTGACGTCATGTGATAAATGCATTTCAACCACGGCAAATAAGAAATAATTAAGCTTTGTTTGAAAATTGGGTGAAAATTATTCCTTCCTAAAATTTTCTCAAATAAAATTTTGAATCGGGTATGTTTTTCAAGTTTAATAAATGGGGAAAACTTTTTTCCCTTGTGATTAATGTTAGTAATAAATAACTTTTGATTAATAATGGTAACAAACTGATAATTTCTTAATTTAAAAAAAATATATTTGTTTCTATAGAATTTGAAAAAATGTTTTTTTTTTGGGGTATTTTCCCACAAATTTCTTGATGTTTTTTCTTTTAAAGCAATGAGCAGGTGATCTTGTTTGATATAAAAGTAGAAATCAGTAAATTCACTTTTTTTTTATTCTCGAAAACTATACGAAATATATTTATACTGTGGTGTTAAATTTATAATGTGTACTGTGGTGTAGGTACTAAAAGTAATCTTACGGTATGCAGCGTCAAATGATATTATCTGACGAAACAAAAATCCATTAATTCTCACTTTTTTGATATTAATCTTAATATGACGTTGTATGAATTACCAATTATTTGAGATTTTTTAGCAAACTTTCAGGGAATGCGCGATTTTCCTTTAAAAAAAAAAATCCCAATAAATATTTTCAAAGAAAAATTCCCAATTTAGAAAACTAAAATAAAAAGAAAATTATTTTTTTCAAGCAAACAAGGTTATTAAACCTAAAAAACATAAATTATGAAAATAAATAGAAAAAAAATCTTGACTTTATTGTTGGGATTTTTTATGAGGAAAGTCATGAAGACGGTCTTTATGCATCTAGTACTAAATAGAAATAATACCATGATTTTAAGACCAACACAACTAATACTAATTGCATTTAATACCAAATGCTTAAATTAAAAACTAATACCAATGCAAAAAGTTAAATACAAAATTTAATACTATATCCTTATTTAAGGTTTTTAATACTATTTCTTTTTTTTTTAAGGATTTAAAAATAAAAAAAAAGAAATTAATTATAAAGAAAATGTTTTGGGTCTTGTTTGCAATGTGACCCGTATTTTTTTCAGGACACATTGATACCTAGTCTAAAAAACAAAGATTTAAATTATTTTCATTTTTTACCAAAATTAGCTCATTTCTTTAAATTTTTGTTGGTCGTTTTGATTTGGCCTAAAATCACGTTTATTTACGTAAATACAAAAATCGTAACACCACTTTAATTGGGTCTTGTAAGCCTGAATATCAGTTGATATTAAAAACTAATATCAGTTAATACTCAATATCAATTTTTTACTCACCTGATTTTTACCTGAATATTAATTAATTAATTTGATATTTGTTTGAAATAAAAAAAAATTATTCTGGTTAGCTGAATTACAATAAATCAATTAAAACAAAATATTTACCTGAAAAAATAATTTTTTTTATGTTGTTCTTTTTTAATTTTTATAAAAAATTTAGTGTAGTAGAAGTAGTTTAAATTAATTTATTGTAACAGTCTTCTCCAGATCATAACTTGATAAAAAAAATATTTTTATATTTATTTATATTTTTTATCAAAAATATCAACAAGTAGTTCAAGATAAAATAGTCGCAATTAATTTTGTTACAAAATAGATACTAAAAATCCTAATGACAGAGTTTTTAAAAAAAATTCAAAGATCACTCTTTTAGAATTCAGGCGTTCTCTATGAAAAACTTAAATTTTTTTTTGATAAATAAAGCAAAATATCCAAGTAAAACTTAATTAATTATCTCCTAATTGATATTGAAAATATTTCGCTGATATTGAATTTAAATATCAGTACAGGTTAATTGGATAATTGATATTGAAATAATCTGATATTAGTTTTCAATATCAACTGATATTCAGGCTTACAAGACCCCTTTAATTAATATTTTCTAAAATAGAAGAAATAAAATACGTTTAGTATAATATTACCGTAAACACTCGATAGATATACCATGGTATTATTTAGATTTGTACCCAAGATTTTATTATTGCAATCAAGTCTTTGGTCTTATGGCTACAAAAAAAAAGGATGGTACAATTTTGACAATGTACCGGTACAATCATCGAGTGTTTACGGTATTTAAATCAAAATTTCTGACCACATATTATGTGACCATGTGCTCACATACAACAGAAAAGACCCAATATTTTATTTTCAAAAAATTAATTTAATTAATTCAAGGTTTATAAAATTTAATCAGTTTAATTTTTTGCTTCGTTTATTTTAATTGGCGTTAGTAAGGCTTTATCTTTTTTTGAAATCGAAGAAAAAGTATCTTTTTATGGGTAATAAAAAAAGGTTTTAGAAAATATAACTTATTTAATATACAGTACTGATGAATTACTTTTTTTTTTCTTTTTTTTTTATTAAACAATTTGAGGGAATTATTTAAATTATTTCATTTATTTTTAATTTCAAATAACTTATTTGGGATAAAATTTTATTCCAGATTCTGATTCAGATTTAAAAAATTTCAAATAATTTCTAATTCAAATAAGTTTGATTCGAATTCCATCACTAAATAAAATTTTCAAATTCAAGGATTTATATTCTGGAATCAAACTTTATAGTTTTAAAGAAATTCGGTCTCCCAAAAAAAATTACATTAACATTAAGAGCAAGTCTTGCCCAAATAACTAAAAAAAAATTTCCCAAAGTTAAGTTTAGGGACATAGATATGGAGTCACAAAGTCATCTCTCATTTGGGCCAAGTTTTTGGGAGACCAACTTTGGAAATGTATAAAAGGAACATGGGAGGTGCTATGGGTTAACCAACTATATTTTCTTGTAGAGGTAAATTCAGGGCTATCTATTGATATATTATAAAGCTTATTAGGTGAACATAAAAATTTTTGAAAATATTTTATTTTTTACCCGCCGGTATCCTTTTGTTTTTTTTCGACTTTTTCATTTTTACAATTTTTTACCTAAAATTTCGATTTTTTACGTAAAATACCGTAAATTTATTGAAATTAACCAGTAAAATAGGTGTCCGATTAAAAAAAAATGACAAAATAGCATTATCAAAATAACACTGTATCAATTAAGCAAAGTCAAAATATCTCATAAGAAATCTCATAAGATTCTAAACTATTTGCGAATTAAAAAAAAAGGGCTAATTTTTAAAAACTTTAAAATAAATTTAAAGTTTTTAAAAATTAATATGCTAATTTGAGTTTGCTTTTTTGAATATGCTATTTTGATATTATTATTTTTACACATGCTTTTTTGATAATACCCTATCTGTTTAAAAATTTTGGAAACTCGGCGAAGTGTGAATTTTTCTTTAAGTTTGACATTTTTTCGATTCGACAAGGAAAAAGAAAATTTTTACTATCTTTTTTTTGGGTTAATTAGTTTACAAAGGCCAATAAGAAACTACAAGCTATAAAAAACAATGAAATAGGAATAAAAGAATTAAAAATAATTGCAATCGCATTTTATTTGGGTAAAAATTTGGGATGGTTAACCGGTTAAAACTTTAACCATATTGAAATTCTAACCGGTTAACTTTAACCAGTCATAATATTGACTATCTATAATTGACCGGTTAAAATCAAAACCGGTTAAAATTAACCGGTTAAAATTAAAACCAGTTAAATTTAACCGGTTTTCTTAAATTAACTGGTTTTTGATTAGTTTAAAATAAATTAAATTTATTGTAAATTTTGAAGTAAATTTAAAATTAAGTTTATTGATAACAAATTTTTTTTCTTAAAGATATTGAAATTCTTTAAATGAATTTTTATTGACAAGAAAACAATAAATAATTGACTAGAAAATTGATTTTAATGATTTAAAAATTCTGAGTGAAGTTTTTATCATGTCATGTGTTGAATTCCATCTAGTTTCGACATATTCGTTAATTTGACGGAAGCGTGAACTCTTTTACAAAAATATCTGATTTTACTGGTTGATTTTTTAAATTCATCTTGTTCAAGTCCAGCTTCGACAACAACGTATGTAAAACGTCTTCTAGATTCGAATCATATTCTCTAAGTAAATAAATACCCAAAACCATATTCTCGGCATTGTCTGTTGTAACAGATTTGATTTTGAAAATTTTTCTAAGGTCTTTACAAAATATTGGATGAATTGGTTTTAAATTATAAACTAACATAATATATGGCTTCGGATATGAATAAACCAGAATGAGGGCTCAGAAAATGAATAATGTCTAATAAAATGCTTTTATTATTCCATTCTTCATCAATAAAGTGGGCAGTAATAGCAATAAATGGGTCTTTTTCAATCGAGGTCCATATATCTGTAGTCAAATTTTTTTTTGAATCGACTTTTTCAAATTTTCTTTTAAAATTTTGATTTCTTTTTCGTAAAGCTGTTTAATATATTCTCGAATTGTTTTTCTATCCGGAACTACATACTTTGGACCGAGAGCATAAATTAATTCAAGAAACGACTTACAATTTTAAATCGAAAAGGGTTGCATGTTATCGATGATAAATTTTGTTAAAAGAAAATTAATCTGTTACAGGAACACCCTGAATCGCCCCAATACAGGAAGACCCTGAATATCTAGCCTGAAGGATAAGGAATTCGATCCGTTTGGTGAAGAAAATTATAACTTACCCATCCTATGTCTTAGCAAATCAATGGAAACTGTCGAATGAAAAGACCCATCTTTAGTCTGGAAAAGATTATTGACAAAAAACTCGCATGGAAAGTTGCTCTCAAAAAACTTAGACTTACGAAAAAGCATATTAAAGAAAGAAAAGCGTTTTGTAAAATGGTTAAATAGAGGCAATTGTCAAAATGGAGACAAGTTCTTTTTAGTGATGAGATGAACATTGAAGTCGACAACTGGAAAAATCGAATTTCATACGTAGGACGACAGCAGAAAAATACAATCAAGATTGTATCATTAAGCGTACTAAACAAGGAAGTGGTTCGATAGGCTGTACCCAGTCAAACTTATTTGTCTGCGACATGCATGTAATAGCCTGGAAATGACGTCTGCGACATGTCTGTCGAGGTTCCTATTTCAGACCTGTGACATGTCTGTCAAAAAGAATTTAGCAGACATGTGGCATGTATGA
>NTPY01000843.1:399347-519928 GCA_002922825.1 Brachionus calyciflorus | reverse complement strand
TTTCAAAGGTCAAATGTGTATTTTTTTGAAAATTTAAAAAAAAAAACATATTACATACATATTACAGACAATTTTATCTGTCACATACTGATAATTACATGTTTCATGTATGTGGCAGATAAATTAATTTGACTGGGTATGAGTTTTTATGGACTTTAATTAATTGGGATTAATTGCATATTCGACTGGAGATACGAGGTACATCGAAATTTTGAAAAGTAATTGGTTGAATCGATGCAGAAGCTGCTCCAAAACTAACCATTCATATTTCATAAGACAATGCACCGTGTCAAAGAGCCAATAGAATTGTAGAATGATTCGCCGAGCGAAAAAAAGAGTGTCTAAATTTGCCAGCTTACAGTCTTGATCTAAACTGCATTGAAAATTTGTGGATTTAGACAGAGAACTTGCAAAAGTAGGATTACGATCCCTGGACAAAAGATTCGTGCCAGATATCCTAGAAAAAGTGCCGAAAAGTAAAACCATGAACTTGATTGACTTTTTTTGATTGGTATTAAAAGAAAAATGAAGTGCGCCGAATTTTTTTCTCCCAACTTTTTTTTATTAAAAAAACCTGTTATTTTCGAATATGTAGTTTGTTTGTTTTTTTTTTCGTTACTTTTGTTGTTTTGAAAATGTTTAAAAAAATCGACGTTTCTCTTTCTTATTATCAAAACTGAAGTTGATAAATCAAAATTTTTCGTTTTCCTTGTTTTTTTCATAAAACTATGTAATAACATTCTGAAGGAGAAATTTTAAGCCTCTACCGATTTTACTATCTTTCGAGATCTTTATAAAATTTCGGAAAAGAAGTAGACTTAAGACAGATCCGGATAAAATGCTCACATTGATTCGACAAAGTTTTGTTTTTTTTAAAAAAGAAATTTCGATTTTAAAGTAATTTTTATACCATGATATCAAAAAGTAGACAATTGCATTTTTTATCATTTTGAAAATTACACCATTATTCCAGATTTTGTGAATTGCAAATGCTGAAAAGAGAACAAGGTAGCTAGACCATATTAGATTTTTTTTTCAAATAGAAGTAACGGCAAGTAAAAGAAAGTTGCCACTGAGTTAAAAATTCCTGTTTATTTGATTCATTTTTAGTTTTATTTTAATGTTTAAAAAAAGAATAATTGAGAAATGCGAGATTTTTAAAGAGCAAAACTTCATGATAATGTAATTTTTTATATAAGAAAATCGCATATTTTTTAATACGCTTTTATGAGGATATTCAAAAAATCGATTAAAACAATTCATATTTATTATATGTTTTTTATCTTAAATCAGAATTTTTTTAATCCTCTTAAAAAATCGTATTATAAAAAAGGCGATTTTCTTAAAAAATTACATTATCAGCAAGTTTTGCTCTTTAAAAGGCTCACATTGTTCAAATATTTTTTTTTGTTAATATTTTTTTTTATTTGGGTTAAAATTTTTTGTGTCAGGAGTAGGGACTTGAACCGGGTCAATTGAATCAACAAGGGTCGTTAATTAATTCAAAATTCCAGGTCCTCCATCCAACGACTCGAACCAATGGGCCGTCGCCGGCCTTTTCTTTTTTTAAAACTCTACTAAAAATTAAAAAATTTCTTTCTCAAAAAAGCCTGCTGAAATCCTTTCTTTTTTTTCCGCCTAAAATATTTACAGTGTAGCTTGCACTAAATAAGCGACTTTTTATATTTGAACTTTGAATTATATAATTATTCTAATGATATTTAAGTTTTAATTTAATTAATTAGAAATATTATTAAAGAATTTGTATATGCCTGATTAGAAAAACAATTAATTATTCAAACTTAAGTATAAATAATTATTTGGCTTTTTAAAAAAAAATTGCAACATTAAAATTTTCATTAAAGTTCAAAAGTTCATTTTATATAAATAGAAAGTATAGAAAGGACCTTAGTATAAAGAATATTGGACTGCTTCAATGAAAATAGACCATACAAATTGTTCTAATTTATATAATGTTTTACAAGTTGATTGTTGTTGTTTACATGTTGTTTTAAAGAACATATATTTTTTTCGTAGTTACAAGTAGGCCGCTTATTTTTAATACCGAAAATCTTGAATAAAAAACCCAAAATATAATATAATAACCCCAGATTTTTGACGAAATACCCCTAAAAATTAGATTAATCCAAGATCAAAAAATTAAATTTTATAAAACCGACACCTGATTATTGAATAATACATCATTTGCATTAAAATGACAGTTAAATAATTAAGAATATCATAAATTTTAAGTAATTGACACTTTTTATTAAATAATTTTTTTAAAGATTAAAAAAAAATTTAACTGTATTTAAAGAAAAAAAAATTTTAAATAATGGCTTTTTTTCAATTTATTCCAGTAAAGAATTTAAGGGGACCATACTTTATTTATTTAATTTAATTATTGAAAAAAATGTATTTCCCTCGAGTTGGAAGACGGTGTTAGTAAATTTGATTCCTAAAATGTACAAAAAAGTAGCGACCCTAAAGATTTTAGAACAATAAGTTTTACAAGTTGTCTTGGAAAACTTCTAGAACGACTCATTCTTGGTCGAATATTAAATTTCCTAAAGGAAATGCAATTCTTATTAAAGAGCGGTCAGCTTTTAGAGCTAAACGTTCAACTAAAGATGATATCGTCCATTTAATTAAAAAAAATCTTAAAACTCGAAATAGAAAAAAAAAGTTTGTGTCCTGTTTTTTGATATTGCGGGAGCCTTTGATAAAGTAAGGCATAGCGGATTAATTTAAAAAAATGATAAAACATAATTTTTCAAGCTATATTTTTCAATGGTGTCAATCGTTTTTGAAAGAGAAGAATTTTATAGTAAAAATAGATAAATATGAATCAAAATGCCACCACACAAATTTAGCTACATAATTTTTAGTAATTCGACAAAAAATTATCAAAATAGCCTTAGACTTAATCTCTATTACCAATTAATCCAATATTTTTAGGTATTACTTTCGATCCACATTTTACTTTCAAAAATCAAATTGATAATATTAAAAGCAATGCTTTAATCGCTTAAATTGTATAAAAATACTCTCAAATAAAAAATGGAAAATTAATCAAAATACGTTAAATGTGTTTATCTTGCTCTTATACGTTCTAAAATAGATTACTCGTCTCCAATCATATCAATAATTTCAGAAAATAAAATAAGGAAATTAGAGTCAATTCAAAATTGTGCTGACGAGCTACTTTTAGACAATCCTATAATCAATCCACAGAAGAATTATGTAACATCGCTAATATCACTTCAATAAAACAAGACCTAGAAAATTAAGTTTCAAATTCCTTGATAAAGCGATCCTTTATGAGAACCAAATGGTTGAAAGTTTAAACATGAAAGTTTTCAATGATTTTCCAATAATTGTCAACAATGATCTGGTTGAAGATTATAAATGGAATACCCTAAATAAAACTATTATACATTTAAAAATGACATCTATTATTATGTAATTTCGAACGATAAAGTTATTGCAAATGTTTATTAAATCTATCCAAGAGAAAAATTTGACAACTTTTCATTCGATGGTCAACGATATTTTTAGCTTGCATAGAGTCAAATATAACGATGATGATTGGAAACTTAGTACATGCAGCTGTTGGTATTGTTTAAAGCATTACAAATGTCATCATCAAATTACAATCGCAGCAAGAAAGAAAAAGTGTAGCTTTGATGCAGTAGGTTTGGACGAACCGATACAAGCTGATAGAAAGAAAGCAAGACCAAAAAACAATTTGAATTCCTTAGGTAAACAACCAAATGAGACTCAATCAGTGGCTTCAGTTCCAAAGGGTATAGATTCTGATGAAGAAGATATTCAACCAATTTCAAAGCTAACAAGATTAGAATTACAAGCAACTAAAATACAAGAAAAAGAAGAAAAATTGTGTGAGAAATTCGGATCAATAATGATGAAAAGAAAGTATTCGTTTTGTCCAAAATTATTTTTTTTAATATTTTTTCGGTGTCTTCTCAAAAATGAATACCCAATTTAAGACATTTCAAAATTAAACATTCTCAATTTAAGACTTTCTCATTTTAAGACATCGCAAAAAAAAACATGTCTCAATTTTAATCATCTCATATTAATACTTGCAATAAATTTCAGTAAAATAAAAATAATTGCGTCATCAATTCTGTTGATTTCATCATACTTATCACTATTTAAGAGTTGTTTGTTTTTTTCACAAAAAATATTTTACAAAATGGTCGATATGCTTAATTTAAGTAATGCTGAAATTCATTCTGTCCTTGTTTTCAATAAAATTCGAAAGAATCCAGTCTGGTTTAGAACTTTTGATAAGAAAAAAGAAATTTGTAGAAAGAGATAAAAAAATTTTTGATTTAGTTAACCAATTACAATCAAATTTAATGTCACTTGAAATCTTTATATTAAAAGCCGCTTATTTAATTGGTAGAGAACCAAAATAATTTTTTTTTCATTAAAAATTTTTATATATTCTATTTTGAGATATTGATTTTTGAGATGTACTAAATTGAGACATATTTATTTTTGAGAATGTAAAAAAATGATATTTTTTAATAAAGTCTATTTTTGAAGGTTTATTTTTTAGATGTTTATTTTTGAGAATGTTCAAATTCGGGAATAAATCATTTTTTCCTACTAAATAAATTAAAATTTTGATGGATTTTATTTAAAAATATAATACTTTTTTTAATAATTACTATATTTCCTCAAATAAAAGCAAGGGCGGTCAACAAAGGATTTCTTCTATTCGATATTTTTTATCTAACTAAAGTGTCTTAAAAAAAAAATTTTTCTAGTTCTTTTTCTTTTATTCGAAACAGAAAATTTAAAAAACATTAACAATTTAATCTTAATTTGATATCTAACATCTAAAAAAATTTGAAAAAGCGTTGGGACGAACCTTAAAAATTACATTGAAACTTAAAAATAAGAAAAATCTTCAAATTAAAATATCAAGTTAAAAAGACGAAGCTTGGTATTTCCCATAATTATATGAAAGAGGAATCTGAGCTGAATAAATAATATATTTTTTTATCTTGGTCTAAACTTCTCTTCCTATGAGAATTCGTATCGTACAAATTACACTTTTTTTAGTGCCCATCTTTGAGTGACAATATCTCTTGTGAAAAAAAAATCTGGTAAGAAAAAAATTATACTAGACAAAATGTGAGATAATAAGCTTTAAAAAAATAAATAACACTAAGCTTTAGCGTGAAATGAAAAATCGTGAAACCCGTCCTTTTTCGAATAAATCGAATAATTTATGATATCGATATTCAAAAAATGTTATAGTTTTCAAAAAATTTTTGAAAAGTATAGGAAAAATTCAGATGCATTGAAGTAAATTTAAACAAAATTATAAAATCATAAAAAAAACTTTTTTTTAATGAAATTTGGTTACTTTCAATGAATTCTAGAGAAAAAAAAATCGTTAAAACTTTCCCAAACCTATCTTTAACTTACAAAATTTTGAGTAAAATAAAGACATTCGCGAAATTTAGATAAATGAATAATTTTTAATAAAAGTTAATGAAAAATTCGGATTCCTGAAGTTCGATTGCACCCAGGAATTTAGGAATATTTGAAAAAATTTGATTTTAATGGGAGGGTGTTTTAAGAATTAACAAGTTTCGAATGTATTTCGGTATTTTTGGGTCAAAACAAAAAGGCACGGAATGTACTACGGTACCGTTTAGTAATGATTTTATGAGCATAATTTATTGTTAAAAATTTCATGTGGGGTGTAAAGTACAAAAACTCAAAAAACACCCTGGTGTTTAACTTTTAAAATTGCTTTTTATGCAAAAACTGCCAAAAAAGCGAACATATGGAAAATCAGAAATAAGTTTTAAAAACTAGAAAAAAAGACATATTTTTGACATATTGTAACCCAAAATCGAAAATCGATTTCCCAAAAAAACACCCCAGTGTTTGTTTTTATAAAAAAACGGGGGGTATTTCTTTTTCAGGTATGCCTAAATTATCGAATTTTTACATAAAATAACGTAATTTAAATTTACTAAAATAAGCAGCGTTATATACTATTTGAAATTGAAATTGAAAAAAAATAAATTTTATTTTTTTGCATAATTTTGTATTGGCTACACCGTGTCTTTAAAGAAATCCTTAATGGAGGAGGATCAAGTGGACCCATTATCCAGTCAAATCCAGGATGAATGAATTGAACTTCTTAATAATATTTCAGTTTTGGAATGGAATGATAAGAGTCGATTCGAGGCTCTCAAGATCGAATTTATTAAAATGTACAAATCAAATCTCTCAAATGGATATGTTAGAGTAGACCAAAAAAATCTTTGTAATTCACTTTTAAAAATCAATATTGATGCCCTTAAGGCACTAAGAAATGACCTCAGTAATGAATTACTTGCTAGTCACAAATTAACGACAACTCTCGTACTCAAATCTAAACGAAGTCCAAATACGATTACTGAAGACATCTATCGACTATCACATTACCTATATACTAAAATCTTACGGAAGACGACCTTCTTATTTTATTTAATAAAACAAACTTTAATCAAAACATGGTTCAAACAAATGATATCGCTCCATATCCATTAAATCATGATGATTTTGAAGATCTTTTCTTATCAATTGAAGAAATAAAAGAGGAGACAAATCAATTAAACAATAACTACTCGACGTTAAACAACAATCAAAACCAAATGACGGTAATGATACAAAATCAAACCAAACTTTTGAATAAATTGTTTGATGAAAATAAGCTACTTAAAGAAACAGTAGGAAGGCTTGAAAAAATGATCTCATCTTTTATTGAAAATAAATCAGATTCAAAAACTTCACCTACTCAAAAATCAAGTCAAAAATCCTCAACACAAAATCCCACTCATTCATTCTCTTCAGGTTACATATCAAAATTCTATTCACCGCAATCTAGCTACATAGCGACTAGATGCCCTGGACCAAACTTGGCTACCATTACGAATAACCCACAACCATATACTAGTAGTTTACCTAGATTCTCTCAACCGATTAGACCTATGTCGTTTGCGGAATCAGTTCAAAGAAATCAAGCTAATAATGACCAAGCTGCTCAAAAAACAGGTAAAAGGTAAGCTACTGAAGCATTTCCAATGAATGACGAGTCAAAAAAAATTCAAAATAAAAATTTAAAAAACAATGAAAATAATAAAAGGTACACAAGGCCTTCTAACCTTAATAAACAACCCGAACAGAAAAAATTAAAAAGCATTGATTCATTCAATCCTGGTAAACCTAATAATGAAATAGATGAAAATAATCAAGGCTACAAAATTGCCGGTCCGAAGTATAAAAAAACAAAACAGTCCTCAACTCAAATTTATATCAAAAATGCTGGACAAAACAACAAAAGTGGACTGAAAACTTGTGAAAGAAAACTTGAATTGTATCTTGGTAGAATTAACAAAGGAGAAAGTGATGATAATGTAAAAAAAGTAATAGAAAATATTGTAAATATATACTCGTTTGAGTCGGTCCAAACAATACAACAGAAATTTAAATCGTATAAATTCACAATTAGTCTTTATGATAAAGATATCTTAAAAGATAAGTCTTTATGGCCTAAAGGAACGATCGTTGCTAGGTATAGGAGACCTTAATCTGATAAAAATCAAGTAAATACCCCAAGTCAAGTATTAACGAATCAAAATGATGAGCCACAATTCGATGAAATGTCAACAGAATCTAGCCAATCAAATCAAATATCAAATCAACAAACATCAGTTTAGAAAAAGATTTAATAAATAAGTCAATTTTTATTTACTAATTTTTTTTTTTTTTTTTTTAATTTTTTTCATAAATTAATTTCTATTAATTTACTTTCTGAACTTAAATTATGTATAAAAAGGTTAGTTTATCTTGTTTAAATTGTAACAATCTTAAAGCAAATATACCATACGTCAAACATCTGGTAATGAACTCAACAGTTTGCTACCTAAATGAACTATGGACAAAAAAAAATGAATATAATGTTATTAAAGATTTAAGAGAAAAATCACACCTCAAAAACAGTCCTTTATACCAATCTGATATGCAAAACTATCAGAAAAAAGGAAGGCCTTTCGGTGGACAATGCTGGATATTAGATGATTCCTGTGAAATCATTGATTATGAGTTCTTTAACAGACATTTGACGTATGTTAACTTTAAGACTAATGGACAAGAATTTCTTTGTATTGGCGTTCACATGCCTTTTGATGACCCAAAAAAAAAATCAAATTCAAAATCTTTATATGAATTAATTATTTCAAGGATATGTATTTATTTTAAGATGTTTGAAGAAAGAAAAATTCCGGTTGTTATACTTGGGGACTTTAATGCTGACCCATTTAGGCAAAATAGATTTGATTATATTTTTAAAGATATGATTAAAGAACTTGACCTTGTATTGATAAGTAACTTGAATACACAATTCTGTCCATATACGTATGAAAAAAGATCTGGAAATTCTTCTAAATATAGGGCCAAATTAGATCACATTCTAATAAACAAATTAAGTATCGATTACCCAGTGGAAATACAATGTAATATTCTTGATGACCTCGGAAATATGAGTGACCACAGAGGGCTAGTAATCAATATGTTACTAAAACACAGTTTTACCATAGAAAATGATAATACAAGGATATTTAACAAGACTCAAGATACTCTTATCAATTTTAAAAACAATGATATTTTAGAATTTTATAAAACTAGTTTAAAAAAAAATTTTGAATTAAAGTGTCAAAATTTTTGTAAAAAAAACTTGAGTATTTCAAGACAAGAACACATAAATAATTTCTATGAGGCTATTTGTGACTCGTTTGATATCTCCATTAATCAAACTTCAGAATTCCAGAATGTTTTTCAAGAAAAACAAAGTCTACCTAAGATAAAAGTACGCAAAAAAAATTGGTTTAATTTAGAGCTTTTTAATATTAAAAAAAGACTAGTTGAGATTAGAGACTTGCTGGTAATTTCTGCTTGTGATCTCTTAGAAAAAGAAAAAAAAGACCTAAAAAAAAATTTTAGATCAATTCAACGAAAAAATATCTTCTTGCATGAAAATAAACATATAAAAAGATTTGAAGAACTCTCATTAAAGAAAAATAGAGAAGAATTCTGGAAATACATTAAAAGACAAAAAAAAAAATAGGGATTGCAAAGTGGATGTAAAAATATCTATTGATAAATTATTTACCCATTACTCTAACCTTTTCACGGATACGTGTAATCTGAATTTTGACCAAAAATATATATCGGACGAGGTAAAAAAAATTCTGAATGAATTCATTCAAAATGAAGAATGCCCGCTTTTTGATATTGATATGCTAAATAAAGTAATTGACGAATCCAAAAACTCTAATGTAAAAGGATTCGACAATATATCTTATTCTATGTTAAAAAATACAACTGACAATGCAATAAAGAGAGTTCTACTTGAATTTTTCAACCAAATGGTTTGCTTAAGTTCAATCCCCAGTGACTTAAAAATATCTAAAATAAGACCCATTTTAAAGGATACTTCAAAAAAATATGATGACATAAATAATATTAGGCCAATTTCTATCTCAAATTGTTTAGCTCAAAAATTTGAAAAATTAATCCTACTTAGCTCGCCCGAACTACTCAAAACGAATAAAAACCAATTTGGTTTCAAAAAAAAACATCATGTAACCATGCTATATTTGACTTAAAAGAGACAATATATAAGTATGTAAAAAATAAATCAGGATGTAAGATTGCCTCATTAGATGCTGAAAAAGCTTTTGATAAGGTATGGAGAGATGGTTTATTTTTTAAGTTAATTCCAAGGATGAACATAAACCATTGGGCTATATTAAAAAAATATTATGACACATCTTGTGGCATAATTTTTTTTAATAACGAAAAAATATCAGAAAAATTTCAAATTTCGTGTGGAGTCAAACAAGGAGGTATAATCTCACCTTGCCTATTTAATGTTTTCATTAATGATTTAATTGATGAAATAATTTCCAAAAATATAGGAGCCCTTTTTAATAGACAAAATGTCTCCATAATTGTTTATGCAGATGATATTCTTCTCTTAAGTTCGGTAGATTCGCATCTACAAGAACTCCTAAATATTTGTGCAGAATTTGGGAATAAATGGAAAATTAAATTTAATCCAAATAAATCTAAAATAATAGAATTCGGCAATAATCTTTTCAATAGTGAATTTACTCTTGGTAATATTCAACTGAAAAAAAGTAATACAATAGAGTATCTTGGGGTTGATATCCCGGCAAATTTAGATTTTGATAGTATCATAATTAAAAAATTCTCAAAAGTACAACAAGCTTTTTTTTCTCTTTCTTATCTGGGATTAAAAAATCGTATAATTTCACCCTTTCTACAATCTTTTATTTATAAAACATATTGTTTATCTCAATTTACCTATGGACTGGGTACAGTTACTTTAAATCAAAAAACAAAAGAATATCTAAACATTGCACAAAATAACTTGATAAGACTAATGATAGGGCTTAAAAAATAAATGTCACATGTCAAATATTTTAAAATGTTTAAAAGTTTTCAACTTTGAACAACTTTACATTCAATCGAAACTCTCGTTTATTGAGACCTTGAAACATAATAAATTGGATCTTGAGATCTTTAGAGATATTTCTATTAGTAGAAGAACTAATGGATCAAAACTTAAGTCATTTGATCAAGATAAAACAACTATGGAGGTTTTCTTCAAATCAGATATAACTAACATTAGTAGGAATACTGGAGAATTTAAAAAATTCCTAAAATTACAAATTAATAATAAAGATGGACTAACTGATTCAATTAACTTATGTATTTGTAACATAAGTGATAAAAAATACTTTTATCTCCTTCTAGAGCTGACTAAGTCATTCGAGGAAGAATGATTTGATTTCATATTTTCTTTTTGTCTTCTAAATTTCTAATTTTTTATCTAATTTTTATTTTTTTATTCTTCATAAATGTAATTTTTTTATTTTTTAATTATACTTCTCCTTTCTAGGAGGTTAATTTTTTCAATAAATAAATAAATAAATATACTACCGTACTTTCAATTAACTTATGCTAATAGTTAATAAACAAACCTCGATAAAAGTGCAGAAATTACGAAAAAAAAACAATTAAAATTTCTAATTTGTTTCTCAAATCTATACAATGTCAATTTATATTGCGACTCAATTTTATTTGTTTTAAATACGCACTGAGTCAAGCTTCATTATTGTCACTGGAATGATTCATAGTTTTAACTGGTTGCCACATATTAATCAATATACAGTATGTATGTAAAAACTATGTAGCACTATTTATCCCAACATTTTTTCATTTATTTTTTTTAGAAATTATTTTTCAAAAAATTTTCCTTTTATTTAAAATTCTATTTTTAAAAGGTAAATTCAAATGATTCTGTAAAAGTACCAAAAAGAACAATTAATTAGTCTTACAAATTAAATTGATATTTTAAAATTATTTTTTTTTAAATCAAAGTTTGAGGCTTTTTTTAGGAGACGCGTCCATCTTAGTATTTTTTAATGGACCATGCTTGATTAGACCCATTGAGAGCAATCAAATGATAGATAGAGAGGAATTTTTTTATTATTCATATGGTTTAACTTTTCAAACAATTAAGCAAACTCGTGAAATAATATTCAAGCAATTAAAAAATAATATCATTTAAAAAAAATTACTCCAAAAAAAAAAATTTATTACACTTTATTGAAACCATTAAGAATTTATAAAAAAAAAAACACTCCAATCTTGTGATTATAAGCAAAAACTTATCTATTTTTTATTATTAAATTTTTAGGAGATGTTCCTATAACAAACGAAATACAAACTTGTTTCTACTATTCAAAAAGACTTTTTTTTTAATTTAAAAATTTCAATTTTTTCTTATAACCTAAATACGTATTGTTGGTGATTAAGAATACAACGTAAAATAAAGCTCATAAGATAACACAAAAACCAACCAGCAAAATTTTTTAATTAATTTTTTTTTTTTAGAAAATAATACTAGACTCTGTATTAACGTATTAGCCAGTAGTAGGTCTTCGAAAATTTTTTTAAATAAAAAAAATTTCTATTCAGATTCAAATAAACTGTTTTTCTTTCTTTTATTTTTTGAAAACAACAAAAAAAATATGTGTCAAACTAAGATTCAATTAAAATTTTTAAATCTTGTTTAAATTTGGTATATGATGTTGTATCATGTCGATCCATGTCGCATCCGTATCTTTTTTATTTATTTATTTTAAAAATATTTTATAAAAACCTTAAAGCTTGAATAAATTTTATTTTTCTAATTAAATGAAGTCCTTTCTAAAAAAAAATAAAAAATTCAAGTAGAATTTTTTGTTTTTATTTGAGTTCTGATTTTAAGCGATTCGAAGAACAAAACAAAAACAACACCTGAAACAAAAATATAAATATTAAGCATTTTATTTTTGTTTCAGTCAGTGCGAAACTTTTCAAGGTATTTACAATTCAAACAAAAAAAATATCTCATTTTACTCAAATACAAAAAGTACTTAATTCAAGAAATTATTAAAAGCGTATAATTATTTAAGCTTCTTTAATTGACCAAGCAATAAATCATATATTTAAGCTTGTCCTTATTTCCAGAAATTTCGAAACGATCAGTTTCATATAATTAACTAAATAATCATTTTAATTTGAATTCAAATTTAAAAAGAAAAAAATATTTGAATTTATATTGCTTAAGTATTGCGAGATTTTAAGTAATTAAGAAGCTACTGGCGACACTCTAAAACTAAAATACCTTAGCAACTTTAACGAAAATATTTTAATAACAAAAAATAATGGTAATTTTTCAGAAAGTATTTTTTTCATGTTACTTTAAATTACCATTTTTTCCCTTGAGCATTTTAAAATAAAGTCTCGACTATTAAGTCTGATGCAATAATTTATTTAGAATTTAGAATTCTATGAGCCTAAACTTTTAAATAAATGGAAAAAAAAAAGTAAACATTAATTTAGCTTAACTCAGTTAGACTAAATGGTTTAACTAAAAGAACAAAAAAAGAAAATTCTTTTTCATTTTATTTATTTACAAAGCAGCCTATTTTAAAAACAAAAACTATTTTTTACTCAAAGCGTTATTTATAGTAAAATTGCTTGAATTTGTAGAAAAATAAATTTTTAACTATAATTGTCTGTTTTATAGGCGATAAGATATTTTTTTTGCTAAAAAATTTTCTGTGTTTGTATATTATGAATTGGTGTTTGGGAGTCTAATAAAATTTTTTCAGATTTTCGTCTTTTTTAGGCTGATAGAAAATTTAGAATTAGGTGTCATTTATCTAGAAATTTATATCCAATTATAAAAATTTATATTAATTTTCGTGTAAAAAATGTTGTTTTACAATCAAAAATATTAGTTAGGAAATAACTTTTATGAAAAAAGAAATGTTATCAGTTATTAAAATAAAGTTCATCATTTCAGTGTCTTAGTGGTATGGTCGTATCGTATAGAAAGAGCAGTATTATTTCATCCTATTTAAAAAAAAATACAAAACTTATTCTTAAATTTTCTAATTAAATTTTTTTGAACTCGTAGAGCAATAAGAGATCAAAATAGGATATCATATCTTAAATTGGTAAAGAACTTACTTAGGCTCCTAAATATTTCTTATAAAATCTTACAATTTTGGAAAAAAAATTCAAAAAAAACTTAAAAATTCTGGGTATTACGCTACACCACACGCAAATGGGTCTGGGTATATACTCATTGACTAGTCTGGAATTTTTGTTCTTATTTCGAATTTGCTGTAACCAAACAGTAATCTGTATCTAATAATTTCGAAGCATCATATTCACTTATTATATTTTTTTTCGTGACTATTTTTCAAAATAGAACTAGAAAAAATTTATGCTAGACGCCAAAAAGAGATTTTTGAGAAAGTCTAACTAAGAATTTTTAATTTGAAAAATGTCTTATAAAATTTTTAGAACCTTGGAAAAAATCTTTTCATAGTCTGGTTTAAAAATCAACTGTGATTTAAATGAGCGATCTAAATCAAAACTTTTATTCATACTAGAACTACAAGATTTTCTTATTAAGATCGCGAATAAAATCTAATAAGAATTTAGAAAAAATTTAAAAATTTTTAAAGAATTTTTTTAAGGAAGAATTTCTAAAATTAAAACAAAATCTCAATCTCATCTTAAATAAATTAGAAAATGTTTGAAATTGTAAATAAATATATTTATTAAAACCGATTTCTTAAAGGCTTTGAATAAGGTTTCACATAGAAAATTAATTTTAAAACTGAAATCGTAGGGTAAATATGGTGAAAAGTAATAAAGTATCAGGTCTTTTCTCAATAGTTCTAGTGCACATTAAGTCGTGTTGGGAAGAGGATAAAAGTTTGGTTCCTCAACGTTCAGTTTTAGGTCCTATTCTATTTGTAATCCTATTCTTAATGAACTTACCTAAGCCTTCTCCTTTCTTATGCAGATGACTTTTAAATAATTGGTCTGTTAGGTAGTACTTCAGATACTGCGGGACTTTAAGATGATTTAAAAATACTTTCTGAATAGTCAACATATGGTCAACTGATTTAAACTTATCCAAATGTAAAGTTATGTATTTCTGAAAAAACAGAAAAAATAAAGGTGCCAACTTATATCCAATTTGAATAAACATTTGTGTTAAAATAAAGGAGTGATTATAACAAATTATCTTAAATGGGATAAACAATGTGCTACGGTAGCTGCTAAAGCAAATATAGTCTTAGTCATGATAGGTTTAGAACTTAGATCAGAATTAGAATACGCTGTTTGTGCTTGGGATCCTTAAACGAAAAAAATATCCGTATCCTTGATAAAGTTCAAAAACGCGCAACAAAACCAAAAAATAGAGACTGATTTGATTCAAATGTTTAAAATCATTCATGAGTTCGATAATTTAAAGTTGATTGATCGAATAAATTACTCAAAGAGTTTATATCTACGAAGAGAGCTACGAGAAACCTAGAAGGAGTTGTCATGGAAGAAGGTGTCGGTCGGCGATTCCAGTGAACAGTTTCAAAAACAGAATTGATAAATGCACTGTAAATATTTTAGGCGAAAATAACATAAAGGGTTTAAATTTGTAAGACGCTTTTATGTGAAATTCGCATATAAGATGAAAAAAGCTTCATTAAAGAGTAAATGATCATAAATGTGAATTTTTTTAATCATTTTTTTTCCACTTATTCATAAAAGCGTCTTACAAATAGGCGGATTTCCGCCTAAAAAAATTACAGTGTGGTTCATTTAGGGCAAAGCGCGTCAAGCGATAGTATTGTTCTTCTATACCACATTTTATTACACTATACTCCTAACTAGTACTAATAAGTTTGAAAATGTAACAAGAGTTGGTAGGAGAGTTCATTTCTTGGTCATTATTTTCTTTGAAATTTACATAAATGACCTTTTAGAAAACTCTGAGAGCTCATCTGGGCCAATGTCGGCTACCATAAACAATTTTAAAGGCAAATAGAGCAAAGATTGAATCGGTCGTTACAGCGTTAAGAGCTTTAAAGCGCTGGTAAATCTCTAGTATTTTTAAAAATAAACGTAAAATTTTTCACAAGAATCTTATAAGATCACATAAACAATTTTAAGCTTAATACAATTTTTCAAGGCCTTTTGGCTTTTAAGAACTCGTTCATGTTTTATTGATACTTTCAATTCTAACTTTCAACCTTTTTTATTCAGAGTCTAGTTGTTTTTTTTTTCATGTCACCCACTGTATAAAAGTAAATTTGTAGGTTCCTTGAAATACTTTTGAGATCAAAGTTTTAGCTAAAGTAATTAAATTGTAGGAGTTTCTAATTTATATTATCTTAATCTATTTTATTTTAAAAGAACCAATTTAGGCCAACTATCTTTTAAAATTGTTTGAATTTAAATAACTTTGAAAAGGTGCCATCAGTTAATAGGATTTTAGGCTCATTTTTACAGTTTAGCCTTTAGAGTTTTTTAGGTATAAAGTATATTTTCTTTTTTTTTTGAAATTTGATTTCTCTCTCGATAGTCTTTCTTATAATCGAGGTAGAATTGATTCAAATAAAATGCAAATTCGACTATTTTTTCAAATTAGTCTTTTAAAGCGTTTTTCGTTGATTCAACACGAATTTAAAACTTAATTCTATCAAATCAATCTTGGATTAATTATAGGAGACTTGAAAAGTTAGATTCTTTTTGTTTCTTAGAAAATTTATGATTATTTATTTAATTTGCATTAGATTCAATAGGTGTCTAAGTTTTTATTTTTATTAGTTTTTTAATAAATTCATTGCGAACAGTGGTGAATCAGAGGAAAGATTAATTATCATTGAAAATATGATCTTTTCGCGAAAAGTAGAGAGAAAAAAATCTTTAAGGCTTATTCCATCAAAAAAGAAAATTAATACCGAAAGAATATCTTTGAGAGCACAACCAAAATTTAATTACGAACAAATTACAATCAGATTTAATAAGTTTTCATTTTAATAATGGTCATTATTTTTTATGAGAAAAATAAAATTCTTTTTTTTTTTAATTTTTGATTAATGACAGACAACCGTTCCATTAAAAGCTAAAAAAAAAAAAAGAAAATCTCTTATTTTTTTGTTGCCTCTAGTTCAAAAACAAAAGAGATTTTATGTCTAAGTAATTACAAAAATTATTTCTAACTTTAAATAATTTCAAAATTTTGAAGCTTTTGAATTTTAATGTTAAGAATCCTAATTTACTTAGGCAACAAAAAAAAAAAAACTACAAAAATTTTTTTTTCTTAATTTTTTTTAAAAAAGTTATAAAAACACACATTCAAAATTTTAAGTGTATCAAATTTGGTATTTTTATTATTATAGTTGTTGTTTTTGTTGTTCTTTACTGTCATATCTTATTTTATAAACAGATTGTGGTATTTAAAACAAAATTATTTTTAGACATGATAAATTTGGGGATTTTAAAGGAATTTTGATATCAATATTTATTTGGTTTATTCTTTTGTGTTTTGTAACAATTATACCTACAAGTTTGAAATTTCATTAGAAAAGTGCGATGTTTCAAAATATTTTTTTGAAAAAAATATTTGAGTGTTTTTTTTGCAATGAAGATGTATAAAAAATAAATATGCTCGATCTAAGTAACGTATTTAGTTATAGTAAATTTTCCAAATAATTTAATTTTAAAAAAAAATTAAATTTTTTTTTTAAATATTTGATAAATCACTATAACTAAATACGCTCTTTAGATTAGACAAGGAAAATTTTTAGAGACTTTTCTAATTTCCTGATAAAATCCCCTATAAAAATTTAGAATGAGATAAACACCCTTAAAAATATAAAAATAAATTAAGATCCTTTGAATTTAAAAGTTGCTGAAAATTTGAAATATTTTGAAACATCGCACTTTTCTAATGAAATTTCAAACTTGTAGGTTTAATTGTTATAGAACACAAAAGAATAAACCATTTTAGTTTATAAATAATTCAAAAACATGGCTTGAGCTAACGTAATAGTTGAGGGATGCTAAGAAAAGCAATAATATCAAAAATCACGTATTAATTAAGTTTAACAATGACGTATGCCTTCTATTTTATTTTTTTTATTAAATCATCATGATCATTTATTCCGAAATCCCCGAATTACGCAACCAACTTACTAACTAAAAAAGTTTTATAGATTGATTTATTAGATTTTTATTTAATATTGAATCAATCAAATTTTCTTTAATGTTTTTATTTAGTAAATGGGATTTTCTTTTACGTTTTTCAGCCCAAGTCTTATGCAATCTTTGGGGATCCTTAGTTGATTTATAACGTGTACTTAATCGATTAATGATCAATTAGCAAATGTTAAAAAGATTGTTTTTCGAACTAGAAGAGCCTCCGAGGGCACGCTCATTCAAAAACACTAGAGAAAAAGTAATAAAAATAAAAAATAATATTTTTATTACAATTCTCTCTCTTAAAACTCTTTATTTATTTTTTTTTCATATTATGTAATTTAATTAATGGAAAATCTCTTTACTCTCTTTTCTTTTTATTTTTTTATTAATTTTACCATCTTGTCTTTAAGTTTAAGTTTTCAGATTTTATTTTTTTTTAAATTTGAAAAAAACATGAACAAAAAGGCTAGAAAAACCATGAGATATCAAATTTTAATAATTATTATTTAATGTTTTTTTTTCTTTTATTGTTATTATTTCTTAGTGTAGATTATTTGAAAATGATGAATCAAGTAAATCAAGTAGATTCTTATTCAAAATATTTTTTTAAATTATTTAAAATTTTTTCAAAAATATTCTTAAGTAAAAGAATTCTTCAAGATTTTAAAAAATTTGTTTTAATTTTTTAAATCTTAAGAAATAATAAAATCAAATTTTTAATTCCTTTGCCAAATGTTTTACGAGAATGAGTTAGTTTCAACAAAAAAAATTTTAACTCGAATATTTTATTATCAATAATGAAATTTATCGCATTAAGAAATATGCTTCTTACAACATTTTACTATTTGTTTATTTAACGTGGCACTAAATACCCATAAGTTTGTTTTACCAGAATAATTTCATTTTAAGCTGTATTCATCTAAAAAGAAACAATACCTATCTGCAAAAAATTTAACTAAAAACTTATGAACGTGTGGAGTACTTTTAAAGTACTTAAATGAGAAAAAACTTCTCAGATTAATTGAAAATATCAATTTTTTTGGTATACCCACAACCAAAAAAAATTTTCACTACAGTAAACATGAATTTTTATGTCAAATCGAAAGATTACAGTTCTTCATCAGATTATATAGCGCCAAAATACTCTTATTGAGTTATTTAATGCAACAGTTAAACGAGACTTGTTTTCATAAAAACTTGTACTCGTTTTGAATAAACAATCACTCGCGAGTGCTTTAGAACTTTGAAAGCTGCTGAATCTTTCATTGCTTGATCGTCATTATTTTATTATTAAATAAACCAAAAGAAACTGGCCAAAATTAAGGTGAGAATGATTTTATTTAAAAATAATTAAAAAATTTTAAAACTGATTTTTATAATAAAATTTTTTTAATCAAAATCTATTTTAAATATAAACATAAATAAAAAGTTATTTTAATTTCTTTTTTGACACATAAATTTTGTGCTAAACAATGATCTTTTTTTAAATCTTCATAATTGTGGTTAACCAATTATCCTAAAGCTTTTTAATAATTCTCCTCATTAAGACGTTTTACAAAGCAATAATTGGTTACCCGCAATTAAAAATCGCACAAGAGAAACATCGTTGTAATACTGGTCTTTCAAATGTTCCCAAAATGAACGTCTCTGATCATGTTTGGAGAACCTTCATTTTGAGAACATGTGAAAGGCCAGTATTGTAAATATTTGTCTTTTTATAGATAAATCAAGTTTCAGATGCACAAAGATACCAACGGAAACAGATGTTTTTGGATTTAGTTTTTTTTTTAAAGCTAAAGAATTAAAGGTTGTCTAAAATGATCTTTTTCAAAACGTTAATTAAGTATTCATAAGAAATTTTTGTTTTTCTCTAGAATTATTTACCACTTTTTCTTTTTAGATAATTTTATTTTCAGTTTAAAATTTGTGCTCAAAATTAATTATGTCTTTAAAATAAAAATCTTTTTACTGGTGACTGATGGACTCGAGACACTATATTTTTATTTTACAAAATGGAAAAATTCAATTTTAAAGTTAGTAGCTTTTATGAGCAATCAGGCTTAACTTTTAAAATTAATTTTATTTTGTAGGGAAAAGATTTTTCTTAATAAAATTTTATTTATTTGTGACAAAAGCTTTTCGACATGGGTTGCTGTTTTGTTATTGTAGATAATAGATATACCCTTTTACAAATTATTTCACATAAACGCGACTTTCTTCCAAAACAAAACATTTTTCAACACAGGCATGGAATAAAGAAATTTCAACTTATGACTTAATTTTCGACTTGTTACTTTTAAAAAATCTTGCCTAGAATCGCACATTCATTTGGACATGTAACTGATATAAATCGCAGTTATTGACAACTAAATAAAAACGCTCATATCGTCCTCTTCAGAATATAAACCAATTCTTACAAAGAAGATCGTTAAGAACATAAAACTTGAATGTTCACTTTTGTTTAAGCGTTTATAAGCTTTTAAACTTTTTAATACAAAAGTTCATTAAAAATTAAAGTTATAGTTTTCAATTAATTTTTTTTTTAATTTAATTTTATTTATTTTGAGATAAGAATTTATTAGAAGACAAATTATTGACTCTGTCAAATTGTTTCTTACCGTAAAGTTCATAAAAATTGCTACTTTGTTTAAATAATCCTAAATTCCAAATAATAGAAAATGTTTCTTGTATTTGGAACTTTAAGGTAGTTAATTAGCGTTATTTTTTATAAATATTATAAATCATACATAAATAAAGCTGTTTAAAAAAATATTAGCTTACTTTTTATCTGAGCAACAAAAAAAAAACAACTTTCAAAGTCTAACATTTAGAACTTGCTAAAATTTCAGATTATTTTTACTAATTTGATTCAGTTACTATTGTTTAATTCAAAAAAAAAGATTAGTTTAGTTTAGTAAAATGCTAGAGCAATAAAAGTTTATATTTGAATCTTATTTAAAAAGAAAAAAAAAGCTTTTTTCAAGGATTTTTCATTAAAAAAAAAGGCTCATTATATTAGAAGGTGTTGAATTAAGATACAATCAGTCTTTTTTTTTGTATCAAATATTTAACAAAAATTTTAAATAACATTTTTTGATATTTATTTGCACATTTTTAAGGATCTAATTAAGGTATCCTTTAGAAATGAAGCAAAATTTTTTTTTTTGTAGTATTTTTATTTTCGTTTTTAATTTAATTGAAATCAGGCATAGAATTTCATTAGATCAAGTACTTTATAGAGATAAGGGTCCAGATTAAAATTTCCTCTTTCACAGTTAAATATGAATCAGCATTAATTTCTAATCAATTTTTCTTTTTCAAAAAAGAGGCAAATAAGGAATTTTTAGTTCAATATGAAAGATGAGAATTTTTTTTGTATCGAGCTCTTTAGACTAAATATAAACAATTAAAAATTGACTTGGGTAACAAATTTTATTTTCAATAAAAGGGAGAAACAGGTTCTGAAATTTCAATCTTCTGTAATAATTCAAAAAAATCAGCAACAGATTTATCGACAAGAACAACAACAAAAAAAAAAGAAAACGATAGAAAAATTAAAATTAATAAAATAGTAGTAGTATCAAAAATCCAAGCTATTCCTTAGTGTCTAGATTATTCTATTAGGTTAGATTAAATAAACGAGAGTAATCACCCGTGTTTACCTGATTTAAGTTTTTAACAAAAATTGTTTATAAACAACAAAAAATTATAAACAACTTTTCTATTAATCATTTATTTTTTAAATTTATTGCCACAAGTTATGGGTATTTTTTATTTAATTAAAATATATACTCTCACTTTTGTCGAATAGATTTGTTGCAATATTTTTTAAAGAACCAAATGTTTTTTAAATTTTAGAAATTTAAGAAGTTGATAAATTTGTTTGTTTATAAATTGTGTCAAGCGAGCAGTCTAGCTAACACAAAAAAAGAGCTAATATTAAACAACAAATATTTTATATAAAAATAATTATCGGAATAAAAAAAAAAGAATTCAACGATATGGAACCAAATTGCGCAGAAAAAATAAAATAAATAAATAGACAAAATTAAAAATATTCCGATAGACTTATAACTCTAAATTTGTTTAGTTTCAAAATTACATCCGATGTTACACTGAAAACTAAGCTCGCTCTCTCTATTTAGGAATTGATGCGCAATTTTATTTTATATATGTGCTTTTCAAGCTCAAATTATACCATAACTAATTTGTTTTTAAATATTGACTTGAAAATTTTTTTTCTTTCTAGTAAAAACAAAAATAAAAAATTGCAAGAAAATTTCAAGTTAATTTTTTTATTTGTTTAGTTTACTATTTATTTATCTTTATTATTACATAAGTTTACTTGAAATTTATATAGTTTTTTTTTATTTTTTTTTTTGCTATTTACGCTTTAACTCAATAAAAACTATTTTTTTTAGAAAAACAGAAAGAGCAACTAATACAGCTCTGTATATTGCATAATCAAGCTTTTTTTTAAAGGTAGTCTTATTTCGTAATTATTATGTCATCAATGGTAAATTCGTCAGCCTACATCGATTTTTAAATTATTAAGTATTTTTTTAATATTAGCTTTTACCTTGATTACTAATTTAATAATGATAAGATTCAGTATAATCAAGTGTATCACAAGGATTTTTAAAATTTCTAATGGCAAAGTTGTCATTAAACATAAAGTGGCTTATTCATTTCAAATGTCAAGATGATTTTTTTTAATGATGATTTTTGAAAATGCCATTTCCAAGTCAATAATAAATTTTAACAACAAAAAAAATTAAGTTTAATTCAATTAAAAATTATAAGCACCTTGGACTTAATATGTTAAAATTATATGTAAATCCAATTCAAGGTAGCTTTTTTTTCTTTTTATCTTCTTTTAGCTCTTAATCTCAAACAGAAGTAAAGTTTCAATATCAATTCTATTTTTTTTTATTTTATAATAATAAATCTTAAGATATAATGCAAATATTTAAAAGCTAATAAAGAAAAAAGAATATTGAAATATCTCGCAGCGTTTTGCTTTCTCTTTTTCGCTTACACTTAAGGAATTAATTTTTTCTCTCTTGTTTTATTTTTTCTTTCTTTCTTAGGCATGCATTAAGTTAGATAATTTTTCGTTGTTGTTATTATTTGAAATCTTGAAATCCTATTTGTATTCTGTTTAATGTAAAGTTAATAATTAGTCATTCTACTATTCAAAAGATGTTTTAAATAAAGCTGAATAAACCCAATTTAAAAAATATTTATTTTTTCTTCTTCTTGCTATATTATGAAAAATTCCTTAGAAGTTCAAGTTTGGAAATTTTTTTTTTTTTGAAAACATAAAAAATGTTTCATAAAAAAAAAATTTTTTTTACCTTTTTATTATTTTACAAAAGTTTATAAACTAAGCATTTATTTTTTATTAAATTAAATTATTAATGTTTTTGTTGCCATTTGAGTCTTTAAATTTTTTTTTTAATTTAATTTAATATGCCACTTGAGTTTTGATTGACTTTTACATAACATTGATTAATTGTTATTCTTTAAATTTTATTTACGATATAAAAAAAATTTAGTTATTTTATTTTTTCTGGCACGTTTGGGGAGATTTCTGTTTTTTTTTTCTAGATTCTCCGTAGACTAATTAATTTACTTATTTCCAAACCGCTTACATAATTTAAGCTTTATATATGAAAAAGTTAAGTTTTAGCTTTAGGATCTTGTTTTTTTTGTTTAAATTTTATACAATTTATTTGAATTAAATAACTTATGGAAAAAAATTCATATTCTTTCATTTTTTAGTGATGATATGTTTTTTATAATAAAATATTTTGTAACGCAGAGTAAACGGTAATACTAAGTTTCTAACAGTTGAGCGATCAACAGTTCATTTTTGAACTTACAAATAAAAAACCGTTGCATTCCTTAACATTTAACGCTGAAAAATCTTACGGTGTTTTAGCTAAAAAAAATATATACAATAGCTGAATATTAAATTCAATTTTGAACTGCTCAACTGCTTGTTGGTAGAAATTAAAATGTTTTTTATAAGTTAGCCTTTATTTAATTTTTTATAAATCATTAGTTATTTTCAAAAATGACTCCAAAAAAATAAAAATTTCTAAGTTTACATTTGCTAAATTTTCTTAGAATCTTTGATAATAACTGATATAAACAGTCTGTTTAAGTCGATGTTTAATAAAATACACAGATGTTTCCAAATTGTTCATGAATAAATTTTCAAAGATGTTCAAGCAATTCTTTAAAGATATTGAATAAAATTTTTTGTTGTTGTAAATTGCTCAAAAGTTTTTTAAGAATTTCCGGAGCATTGCTCTTGAACAGTTTAAGAGCGGTTTAAGACATGTTTCCAAATATATCAATCTATTTCATGAATTTATTGTAAAAATTAAAAATATTTTTAGCATTCGTTCATCGCTTTAGTAAAATTGAAATGCAATTTTTTAATTACAAGATACAGTCACGTGGTCAAAAGTCACAATGTGATTAAATCACATTTTATTAGTGTCACATTTTTTAAGAACCGATGTTCCTAAATCAATTTAATTATCAATCAATTTTGTCAAAACTTAATTTTATTGTTTTTATTCGAAGAACTAAAGCGATGACATAAACGCGAGATGACTCTCATATTCTAGTATCAAAATCAATCGAAAAGACTGCCAACATTTTTTAGATAATCCATTTTTTTTTTCTTTTAAATTCTATTTCATTCTAACTTTTGTAGAAAATATTCTTTTGAGGAAATTGATTTTAAAAAAAGAAAACGGAGACTTTCAAAATTAGACAAAAATATGAACAATATTTTTTCTTTGAGGTTTTGCATTTTTTTTTGGTTTATTTTGGCTAAATCAATTTAAAAATAAAATCTCCAATATGCTTTTAATTGCATAAAAGAGCAGAAATTAATAGTTTACTTTATTTGCGATCAACATTTTCTAAATGACCAATATTTTCATATATTACCATATATTTTCCAGTAATTAGGAAATTATTTTTTAAGTTAAAAATTTTCTATTGCAAACCTTGTCTGGGTAAACTCAAGTTTTTTGTCAATTTTCTTAATTTAAAAATTTATTTTTTGAAATTCGAAGTAAATTGATCAAAAACTTCAGCTACCGTAAACCCTCGATAGTAGTACAGGTATAAATTAGAAAACTTCCAAAATTGTACCACCCCTCTTTTTTGAAGCTTAAAGGTCTGTGAATACATTTTAGTAATAAAATCACTTGGTACAAATTCGAAATTTCAGATTTGTACCACGGTATAACTATCAAGGGATTAGGGTAACCATTTTCTTAAAAGAAAAATATTTTAGAATTTTTCGCTAAATTCAATGCAAATGTTGCAACGAAATGAGAGAACCTTCTTCAAAGGTTGAAACTACGTTACCTAATTTCCGTAAAGTATACTTTTGTCACGATAATTTTGTTACACTTTTCAAAAGTTTAATTTTGTAACGAATTGTAATAAAATAAAAAAAAACGTTTTACCAAAGTGTAATTTTGTAACGAATCGTTGTATAACATAAAATTTAAAAAATTAATTCATAATTTTTTAAAACTCTATTAACCTCTGTTTAAAAGTAGAGATTAAAATCGAATATATCGATTACAAAGCCACTGACTTAGACGATTTATGACTTTAATGATTAGGAATTTTACTTAATTTGCTTTTTCTAGAATTTTTTTACTTTGTTCCCCGAAAAAAATTTAAAAAATACCCTTTTAAATTAAAAAAATATCTTAGTAAAGTATTTATTAAAATTTGACTTTTGACCAATTCTGTTTATATCAAAATTAAAAAACTATTCAATTTATAGGGAATTGTCTTCAATATTCAAGACCGTGTAAAGGTTTAAGATCCATGCCTTGAATAATGAAAACATATCGTTACTCGCATATTAAAAGCTCTGCTTCATGTATCCTAATTATTTAATATGAATTTTGTTCAGTCTTTATTTGACTTTAATTATGTATAGATTAAAATTCGTAATATTTTATCTTATCTTCAAAAGTATACTTTTATAACGATTTCACTTTTCGTTACAAATTTGAATATAATAAAAATATACTTTTGTTACACTTTATTTTTTCGTGTCGTGACAAAAGTATATAGAATCCTAATTTCAATGTCTAATCTTTATCTGCCTATCAACAAAAAACATCCAACTAACCAACAAAAAGGAAATAGGAATAAAGAATCTAGACAAAAAAAAATAAGACAATCAGAAAAAACCCATGATTGATGAAATCCCAATATGTAACGAAAGTCGATTAAAACTTAGATTAAAGCTAAATTTATGATTTAACAGAGGAAATCGAAGTCGTTGGAATTAAAAATCTTATTTTTAAAAGAAAGCATAATCTGATTATTTTACTCTCCAAGATTTGGTGATAAAGTATGAAAATAATATTTCAATAAATAGTTAATTTCCTTGGTCTTAATAATTTACGATTTTTACTTTCTTATCATTTAATTTAAAAGGCGCATCTCAATAAATTCTTTAAGTCTATTTATTTTTTTCTCTAAATTATAGCTAAAGTAATTTGACACGAGCAATTAGCAACTCAAACTTTTATTTAACAAAAAATTTTCATTTTATTTAATTTTAAATTTAATTTTATAATTGCTTTAGTTATTAATTTTAAAAAATGAGTTCCTTATGATAAATATTTGACCATTAGATTCTCGCATAAGTACTTCCTTTTAACAATTGGGTGTACATAGGCATATATAATGAATTAATTGTTCAAATAAATAGTCTAAAAATTAAGTCATAATAAATTTTTAACTCTAATTTAGAATAAATTTTTATTTTTTTATATAGACAAAACTCAGCAAAATTTACCAAAAAGCTTTTTGCATTTTTTTTATATTAAATTTTGGCTTCTAACCCACGCTATGTCAGTAGGATATGCTATTGTTTAAATTTTAACGCGATAATAAAAAAGTAAAATAATAATTAAAAAGCTATTACTAAAAAAAATAAAATATTTTTTAGCGTAAGAATTGTTTTTTCTCTCTTTTTTTTTTTATTTTAATGATTAAAAAATAAGCTTATCTGAGAATGTTTTCGTGGTTTTGCTTTTTCAAAGGAGATAAGAATAGTTAAGCTCTTCGTTTTAGAATAAATGGTTCACTAGCAAAGATTTTTTTTTTAATTTTAATTTTTATTAATATTTTCTTTTTTTTTTCCATAGTTTACCAAATGTGGTATTTGAACAAGCATTATATATTTTGAATAAAATTAAACTAGCTGATGATTGATTTTAACAAGTGAAATTTTATCACATGCATACAAGCCCTATGTTTTCATTACCAAGCAGTTTTAAATATCAAAGTTTTTCATTTTCTTGTTTTAATAATTTTATTTTTAGATTTAGAAAATAAAATAAAAATATTATGCTATGGGTTCTTATCGAAGTGAATTTGACGAAAAAAAAAATTATTTCTTATTCAGTAATTTAGAATAATACAATTCCTGATTGGATTATTTCTCAACTAAAAAATAAAATTAACTCAGTCATAAAATTTTGCAAAAAAAAATCACTAGGGCTTATGCACGCTATTGTATTTTCAGGTCCCCCCTCTTTTTATTAATTAATTCTTTTAATAATGGGACAAGGATATTTTTTGACGAAATTGAGAAATTGAATTTTTATTTATTGGCGTCAATCATTATTTTTCCTTCTTTTTTTTTTTGAAAAAAAGGAAGCATGCTAGAGTAAAATTTTTTAATTTTCTCTTCGTATTTACAGAGTCAAATAATTTAACCCTTAGTATATTTATATATATTTATTTTTGTATTTAAATTTTTAATTTTTGTATCCGCAATTGCTTTTTTTCGGGACTCTATTGTTTGCTTATCGAAAAAATTGTTTTTTTTTTCGTACCGTTTAAAAAAAAAAACAATTTTTTCGATAAATTTTTTATTTGAATCAAATTACGGCTTTTCAGTTTCAGTCAATATATTCTTTCAATACAAATTTATTTTCCCTACAAAAAAAAATCGATTTAAAAATTTATGGGACTATTAATTTTACAAACAAAATAGACCTAAATGTCTGTCATTTTAGAAATTCTGGTCTTAATCACTATTAATGAAGGAATTATTAATATTTTTCTTTTTTTAGTTGTATGAAACAGAGCAGGTCCTGGGAAATGAGTTTCGATTTGAAAATTTTTAATGTCATAATTAAAAAAAAAATTTTTTTTTTTTCAATTTTTTTTTTATGAACAATTTGACAAATCTTGAAATTATTCTTTACTCAATAGTTAAGGATTTATTTACTTGAGATTTATTCTCTCCTCGTTATTATTTTATGAGATTTTTCATTTTAAAGTCAAGTGGATTTTATTTTTTATGATTTCGTTTAAATCAACTATTACTAGTTGTATTTTTTTGAATTTTTTTTTGTAGTTTTTTGAAATTTCGTGCTCTTGATTTTTCATGTTTTTCTTTTTTTTGTTGTTGTTGTTGAAATTTTGGATTCATTTCAACAAAAGAAAAATTATGTAAATTGTTAATTCTAAAAGCGCCATAAGTTTTAATAAAGCGAAATAATGAGAGAAAGAAAAATCATGCTGAAAAAATTAAGTAAGTAGTCTTTTGATTGCGGAAACGCTATCGCAATAAAATATAAAAAAAAAAACAAGAAATTTTTTTAAAGGACTTCATTCAAATCATACAATTTTAAGTTTGTAAAAAATTTTCATACAAACAAATAAAATTGACGCTTTTTATTTTTTGTTACTTAGCTTTCAGCGATTTTTTTTTCCCTTAAAATTTTAATTGATTTATGGCTTGAAATCTGAATCCATAAAGTTTGAGTGGTCATGTTTAAGAGCAAGGCAAATATAAATATTTCAAATTATTCAGTATAGATAAAACCATATCTAGTAAATAAGACGCTTCTTAATTTGCGATAGGAAACTCATCAAATTAAAAAAATAAAAATCAATTTTTTCTTTCAGAACCCATTTGAAAAAGAACATTTCAACAACAACAAAAAATATATACACTAGTCTTAATCCGGAGTTGTATCCGAAATAAATCGGAATCTATTAAAAAGTCCTCAGGGATATCAATTAAAATTATGTTTTCTATTTTCTAAATGAAAAGCATGATTTTTATATAATTTGTAACCTTCAAGTGTTATATTAACCAAATTATTCTGAATTTATAAAATTTTAATTTATTTCAAACTTAAATTGAGTTAAAAGGTCGAAAAATTTCCAAAATTTATTGTTATTTATAAAGTTTTTGACAGGTATACAAAGGCTAAATTTGTTTTTTATAACTGCTAAAATTATTTTAGATCTAAATAGCTTCAACTTTTAGCTTTTTAAAATGTGCTATAAAATGGAAGAAAAATAAGTTTTTCCAACAGAACATTTTTTTCCATAAATTATTTAATACTTAGTTGTTTTGAGTCAAAAATCTTATCTTCCGTTTAGGGATTCGTTTAAAATTTTTTTTTTCAATTAACTAAATTTAGCAATTTTTAAAATACATTATCCTTCTAATTAGCCAAGAACTCTTGATCTATGAGTTTTTTGAATTAACCTCCAATTTTGGAGAAGTAAATAGAAAATTAAAGTAAATTAAATTAAAGTAGCGTTTCGATGGCCACAAGCTGGGTCAAGTAGGTGTTTTACTCAATATAACACCAGGAGATAATTTAGGAACTCATTTGAATTTTTTTAACTCGCGCAGGATTTGTACTCTCGACCTTCTGATTGGACGCCCATGACGGTACCAACTGAGCTATCTCACTCGTTTTTAACACCTCTTTCTTAGGCATTGCTTTTTTACTGCTTAAAATCTCTTAAGATGCTTCAACAAAAAATTCTTAAACAGACTGTCAACTTAATTCAGGAATGGACTGTAAAATGTCGTAAATTCATCGTATTAAAGCAGTAATAAAATTTTAAATTTACTCTTTAAATTTACATATTTAATTATAAATCTTACAAATATGTGAATTTTAGATTTAATAAAGAATGGATTAAAAAACTTAAACTCAACTCTTGGCAACGACTAACAAAAAATAATCGTTTATTTTCCATTACTTTTAACGAGTTTTTAAGCAGCTAAAACTTAATAAAATTTCAATTAAATTCACACAATGTTTAAGTTTATAGTTTAAATGAAAATGATAACTTTTGAATTGTTAAAAAAAAAAGGTAATTGTATCGGTAATTGAAAATCCGTGATATGTTAGTAATTAAATGGTTAAATAAAAGTTAATTAAATACAATTTAGGCTATGATTTTTTAAAATTAAATTTCAAAAGAATAATTTTTTGTTAGTTTTAGGGCAGAAAAATCAAAGTTAGACCTAGACACTCTTTTTTGTTTTAAAATTAATAAAAAAAAAATAAAAACTAAAACACAAAATGTGTGATATTCTCATTGTGATAAACTCAATTTAGTTTGATAAGCCCAAGAGTCTACTTGTAGTTGTTGAAATCAAAAATAAATGTTAAGTTTATATATTGTAACTGATACATAATAAACAAAGTAGTCGATGTCCTCGATTAGAGTAGGCAGCTTTAGCTTCTTTTTTTTTTTTAAATTTTATTTGTAAAAAAGGATTCAAAGAGAAAAAATTTTTTTTTTTTCAAAAAAATAAATTTTTCAATTTTTAAAAATCAACTTTACTATCTAGCTTGTTATTAATACTGTTGAAATTAATATTTAAAAAAATTAGCTAGATATTAAAACTTTCAGCAATAGTTTTCTTTTTTTTTTCTCTTTCTTTCTTTCTCTCTCTTTTTTTTAAATTTCAATTTGAAATTTATTATTTATTTGGTTTTTAATTTCAATATTTAAAAAAGAAAAAAAAATTCTTTCAAATAATTTCAATAGTTTGGTCTGGATTCTAGATTTTCTCTCTCTTTTTTTTTATAAACTTTTGCACGAATGTTATTAAAATGGTAAAGAAAAGAAACGCTTTTTTGTTCGAATAGAACAGGTTTAAGAGAATAGAAACAAAAAAAAAAAAGAAAAAGCAAGTTTTATTTTATAAACTCTTTAATTTTTCGAATTACATGATTTTATGTAACAAAAATAGTTTATCTCAAATCAAGTTTTTAAGTGTATTTCTTTTTAAAGTTGCAAAAAAGGTTGTTTTTAAAAGCAAATTGATTTTGTTTCTAACTTTATTTTTTTTTTAATAAAAACTATATGATTTTAATTAAGGCTATTTGTATAAGTATTGATTTTTTGTCAAATAAAAATTGATTTACGGGAAAAAAAAATTTTTTTTTTTTGAAAAGTCTAGTCAACATTGGGACAGGTCTAACAACAACAACAACAACAACAACAACAAAATAAGAGATTCCATTTATGACTAATCGAATTTATCCATTTTATTCTCTTTTAAAATTATGCATCAGTATTTATCGATTTTTTTCAGTCTTTTTTTTGCTCAAGCTCCCCGGGTCTTGTATTGTTTTTTATGATTATAAGGAATTAAAATTATGATTATTAATTTTTATTTCTTTCTTTTGGAATTCTCACACAACAATAACGACAACAAAAATTGTTCCCCTACCAAAATTATTTTTTATTTTTCAATTTTTACAATCACCTCTAATTTGAACAAAAATTTTAAAATTTCCGCTTAGTAAATTATAAAAACAGGTATATGCTTATTTTGTTTAAATATTATAATAATTCTTAGACTACCTTTATTTAGTTTAATTATTAATCATAATAATAATTACAACTACTAGAGTACCTAAAACCGAAATATTGGTTTTTATTTAAAATTTTTTTTTTTTAAATAAAAATCAATATTTTTGTTTGGGATTTTTTTTTAATAGAAAAAATATATTTCTTTATTTTTCTTAGTTTGATTTCTTTATTGTTGTTGTTTGTGAATTTTGTATCGCGGAAGGGGTCTTTCTTACATGGTTACCATGTGGACTATGTAAGAATAAACAAATAACTTATGCCCTAAAGATTCGTAAAATTTCTCAAGCTATTAATAATAATCAAGCAACAACAAAAAAAAAGAGAAAATACTTTGACTTAATTGCAACTTAATTATGTAAAAAATGAAAATTATTTTCTTCAAGTTATTTTTGTTTTGTAATTTTTGGAATAAACGACAAATTTTGCAATAAAAAAAATGGTTATTTTTAAAATAATGAACAAAAAAAATAACCATTTCTTAAAATAAAACAAAATTCTGGTTTTTATTTTCAGAGATATTCCTTGAAGATAAGATAAGAAATTGAAAAAAAATTAACAAAAAATAAAACATTTTTTTTTAGAAAAAAATTCTTGTTCTAATTTTTGTTTTTTTTTTTTTCGTAGGCTTATCTTTCAAAAAATTCTTATCATTTAAGATTTAAGACGATCTTGAAGATATTTTTTAATTAATTATTCAGACCAATAAATCAACAGGATATTTCGGAAATAAGATAGTCGAGCATAATTAGGCCAAGTTTTATTTTATTTTTTTTTATAGTTTCTAGTTGATTTTGTTGTAACTCCAGCTATTTTTGAAAAATATTTCAAACGTAAACATTTGAAAAATTATCTAAAATGAGAAAGCTGTTTGAGGCTAGTTTTTAAGGCAGTACGTAAAATCATTGCAAAAATAAACAAATAAAAAAAAAAGTTAATTTTAGACTAATGATTAATTAGACCTACTTGTTGCTATTCGATAGCCATGGATCAATTCCAGCAATTAAAGCATTTTCTTTTTTTGTTTGTTATCATTAAGTTTGTTCTTAATTTTGAAATATGTATCATGATAACAAGTAGGGTTGGATTAATTAATTTAAAAAAAAAAATCTAATATTTTTCGAAAAATAAAAAATAACCTTTTAATTTTTCCTATGTGTTTATAAATTTTTTACTTTTTTATTTGTTTACTCAAAATATATTTAAAAAAAAATAAAATTATAGTAAACAAAATAATTAAAATTTAAAAATTTAAATTGAGACTTTATGTAATTGCAAGTTTATTTATTTATTAATATTCAGTCAAGATTTTGTTTGGTACCTTTAAGAACTTTCTTATTTTGAGTGACAATTTAAAATTCAATTTTGATTTTTTTTTAGAAATTTAAAAAACGTAAAAAATTAATTTTATTTGAAAAAGAATTTCTTAGAAATAGTACCAAAGTGTCTTATTCTTAAGTCTTTAGAAAGTATTACGTTTATAGCTAGAAAATGAGTATTTCTTTTAAAAAACAACGAGAAACGTGAGCCATGTGAATAAACACGCAAGTCACTGGTGAAACAAAAAAAAAATTTTCATACAAACAAATAAAATTGACGCTTTTTATTTTTTGTTACTTAGCTTTCAGCGATTTTTTTTTCCCTTAAAATTTTAATTGATTTATGGCTTGAAATCTGAATCCATAAAGTTTGAGTGGTCATGTTTAAGAGCAAGGCAAATATAAATATTTCAAATTATTCAGTATAGATAAAACCATATCTAGTAAATAAGACGCTTCTTAATTTGCGATAGGAAACTCATCAAATTAAAAAAATAAAAATCAATTTTTTCTTTCAGAACCCATTTGAAAAAGAACATTTCAACAACAACAAAAAATATATACACTAGTCTTAATCCGGAGTTGTATCCGAAATAAATCGGAATCTATTAAAAAGTCCTCAGGGATATCAATTAAAATTATGTTTTCTATTTTCTAAATGAAAAGCATGATTTTTATATAATTTGTAACCTTCAAGTGTTATATTAACCAAATTATTCTGAATTTATAAAATTTTAATTTATTTCAAACTTAAATTGAGTTAAAAGGTCGAAAAATTTCCAAAATTTATTGTTATTTATAAAGTTTTTGACAGGTATACAAAGGCTAAATTTGTTTTTTATAACTGCTAAAATTATTTTAGATCTAAATAGCTTCAACTTTTAGCTTTTTAAAATGTGCTATAAAATGGAAGAAAAATAAGTTTTTCCAACAGAACATTTTTTTCCATAAATTATTTAATACTTAGTTGTTTTGAGTCAAAAATCTTATCTTCCGTTTAGGGATTCGTTTAAAATTTTTTTTTTCAATTAACTAAATTTAGCAATTTTTAAAATACATTATCCTTCTAATTAGCCAAGAACTCTTGATCTATGAGTTTTTTGAATTAACCTCCAATTTTGGAGAAGTAAATAGAAAATTAAAGTAAATTAAATTAAAGTAGCGTTTCGATGGCCACAAGCTGGGTCAAGTAGGTGTTTTACTCAATATAACACCAGGAGATAATTTAGGAACTCATTTGAATTTTTTTAACTCGCGCAGGATTTGTACTCTCGACCTTCTGATTGGACGCCCATGACGGTACCAACTGAGCTATCTCACTCGTTTTTAACACCTCTTTCTTAGGCATTGCTTTTTTACTGCTTAAAATCTCTTAAGATGCTTCAACAAAAAATTCTTTTCCTATTTTAACCCAAACAGAATTTTCAAATTAAAAAAGCAATGTACCAATATCGACTACTTTTAAAAACCTTTCAAAGTACAGTCCAAAAAATATTTTTTTGGAAAATTAACTTTTTACTTTTTCTTTCAATAAGAGCTTTAAAAATAATTGCTTAAGCATATGCTCAGATGAAAATTTTTATTGTCAACGTTCTTGGGAGTTGTTAATTAAAACCATCAAAAAAAATTAATTTGTTAAAGATATGTACTGTTACTCTTATGGAAGAGATAACAAAAAAAGTTTGAAATTTCAGCAATTTTCTTAAAATGTAAAAAAGGAAATATTTGGAATTCGACATAAACCAATAAGTTATGAAATTTTAATATTAATTGAAATAAATAATATTACTTTAAAAATTTAATTCTTTTCACATTATAAATATTGTAGAGAATGTTGTGGGTGCAAGAATGTCTAATCACTCTTTATTTATATTTTCAAATTTAATCAAATTTTAAAACTCTATTAAAAAATAGATAAATAATTAAAAATTTTCTTTTTCAAATTCAATTTTACCATTGAGATAAAATTTATCACATTTTTTTTAAAAGTCTTTTCTACAGTGAATTATTTTTCTAAAACAAAAAATTTGCTATTTAATTAAAAGTGATAATGCTATATACAAAAAAAATAGCTTTTAAAGAAGTATCAAAGTCTTAATCACCTTATATATGAAAAAAAAAAAGACATTTAATTTAAAGGAAATTTAACAAGCTTCCGAAGTTTCGGAATTGATTTAAGTAATTTATAATGTTGTTTAGTTTGGCGTTTAAAACATTATTGGAAATATTATTAATTTCTAATTCAGTTAACCAATTTAGATTTAGATAAATTTTTATTCCATTTATAAAATTTTTACTGATAGGATAAAGATACAAGGTTTTGAAAAAAAATCTATATTATGATGTTTTTTCTTTTTTTTCTTGTCGTTGTTTTGATTTAAGATTTATTAATTTTTTTCTCCATTAGAAATTAAACTAAAAAAATTCCGAATTTTTAAGAATGTCCTCACGCTCTAATCCCATACTTTTTCTATTAAATCCCATACTATTTCTCTTGTTATTCTAAATTTCATGATTCATGAACCTTTAAAGAAGTCACATATACAAGACCAAAAAGTCGCTAATTTATTACTAAATCGAACGTTTTGCTTAAACTAAAAAATGCTTATTAAGAAATCAATAATATAACTACAACTAAAAAATTGAGTTTGTCTTTTTTCGTTCTTAATTTCATATTTTTTTCTGCATTTAAAAATTTTTAAACATTGAAAAAGAAAAAATTTGAAATTATTTTAAGGTATTTAAAGAAATTTTAACCTTCATGACCCCTTAAACCTTCATTTTTAGAAGTCTTGAATTACCAAAGTTGAAAGATTTTTTTAAAATAACTTTTTTACTAAATTAACTAAGGTACCATACGAACAAGGTACAATGCAAGTTTAAATCGCTGTTAAATTGATAGAAATTCAGTGGCAACAATTAAAGTTTATTGTAAGACTGCAAAATATATATTATTTTAATAGGAATATTCTTTTATAGAAGCAAAGTCTTCAAATTTTGCATAAATTCAATTATCGTATTAAATTGCATAGGAATAGGACGTTTAAAATTTAAATCAACAAAAGACATGTGAAAAATGGGAAAAAAATTGAATATTTTTTTTGTTTTATTTAGAATTTAAAAATGTTCAAACATTGATTCGTCAAATATATTTCAGCGCAAGTTGATTGAGATCATTTACTTCCGTTTTCATAATTTTGATAAATTCAAGGAGAATTATCAAATTTATAATTAAAAAAAAATTTCCGTAAAATTACATAAATAATCAATTTTTCAAAATGCCAATATTTATTAATTTTAAATAATTTAACATTACAATTTTAATTAATTTAACATTACAATTTTAATTAATTTTGAACTAAATTACATAAGAAAATATTTTCACTTTTATTTAAAGCACATATCTCTGGAATTTTCAAAATTTATCCAAGATATAAAACGTTTTTTAAGACGACAACTGTTTTTTTTACACTCATTATATTAGCTAGCAACCTACTTAAAGGAACAAGTAGAATTACGTAAATTTATTTGATTTTAATAAGATTTCTCTGATAATAAAATTCAAATATCAAAGTAATCTTATAAAATAACACAAAAGGATTTTAATAAGAAATTATTACAAAGTATCTTTGGGAAATAAATCAAGCAAATAAGTCTATTTTCCGGGATAAAGCCCTCAAAGAATTTTTTAAGAAGATAATTTTATAAATCATTTATTAAACTTAAACGCGTGAAAAAAAAAAAAAACAACAATAAAAAATATTTAAGTGGTAGTATTTTTTGATTGTGTTCTTCTGGTACTTTTGGAAAAAATTTTTTTTTAAAACAAAAAAAAAAACTCGTGTAATGACTGAGTATGTTATTTGTTTTAATTAAAAACCAGTGAAAAAACAAACTTTCTTAAACTCATTATAAAATTGAAAAACATAAGATAATTATACCAAGAGAAATAGAAATTAAATGCTTTTAAATATCTAAGGCCATTAAAATTGACAACCATATGCTTAATTAATGAGCTTTTTTTTTAAAAATTTTTTTCGATCAATAAAAATGACTTATCAGACCATTTAATTAAAATTTAGAAAATTAAAGCTCTGATTTATCTCGGCTATTCCATTTGGGACAAAATACTACAATTAAAAAAATTGAATAAAATTTTTTTTTTTTTTAAATTTAAATTTAAAATTTTTTTTTTAATTTTTAGAATATTTCAATTAATTAAAAATTGAAATTTGTTATAATATAAAAACATATATATGTGGCTAATGTAATAAGTATAAGAATACTAAATGGTTATTTTTAACTCTCAATTGAAAGCAGCGTAAAAAATAATTTTAAATTAATAAAACAAAATAAAATTCAAAATATAGAAATTTTGAAATTTAAAAAAAATCAAAAAAAAAATTAAAAATAAACCTAGAATAGTTTATAATTATTGTTGTTGTAGTTGAGAATTAAAAAAAAAAAGGAGAAAAATAACATTAAAATACACAAAATAAAATGTCTTTTGAGTCATCTAACACAGGCAAACAACAAAAGATACCCTCGTCTTTTTCATCTCCTGAATTCACTGCACCCGGCACACACGAAATGTCGATTTTATCGAATGATTCAACTATGGATTCAATTGCAACTAATGTCTCTTCTTCTATTACTGAATCTAAAATAATCAAATCAATAAATTCGACAACTAGGGACAGTGGTCTCGGTGATTCGACCATTGAAGACACGTCCATATCGACCACGTCCAAAAAACAAAATTTACTTATAGCACACACAGAGCATTTTATAACAGTTTCGAATGATTCAAAAATACCCGATATAACTCTAATGACTAAAATAATGAATACTGAAACAAGTAAGCTTAGATCTGTCGAAGAGGATATCGATATAAAATCAAGTGATATCATTAAAACACAAGACGAGGAAAAAGAAATTATAACTATAATTAAAACGACTAAATTAACGACAAAAGTCGAAAAAATTAAAAAGTCTAAAAATAAAAAAAAGAGTAAAAAATCTAAATCGAGTCAAGAAATGAACGAAACGACGCCAAGTCTCGTCAAATCACCATCTCAGGAAAGTACTTCGAGTGAATCAAACGAAGAGACTAACAATTTATATCAGGTTAATATCAATAAATCAACAGAGGAATTAGTCTTTAAGGCAACACCGAAAAAACTAGATGAAACTGAAATGACTGAGACTAAACAAAGTGTAGTCGAACAACAAGTAGTCGATTTAAATTCGACTGTTTTAGATTGTGAGGACATTTTAAGTAATTATTCGAATAATAATCCGAATAATCCAGGCTCACCTCGACACGTGCCAGAGTCAATTAATGAAATTGTAAATGTAACTGATGTCTTGAGTGATGTGACTCATGTCCTAGTAAATAATACCGAGAGTAAAGTTGAAATACCAGTTAAAATTGAAGAAAAAACAGTAAAAAATCCGAAAAAAAAAGAAAAAAAATTGAATATTTTTCAACGTCTAAGATCAAAGACGCGAGATAAAAAAAATGAGAATAAAAGTCCAAATTCGAAAAGAAAATTGGATAAATCCGAGGTGCCTTCATCACCGTCCAAATTGCAAAAAACTGAAAAACACTATAATTTAGAAAAATATGAACTTTTGTCTCAAGATGAAAAAGACAGAATTTTCTACATGAAAAATGAATGTGTCGCTTTAATCATGGAAAATTTGACTGCTAATCACATACCATTTGAAAAAAAGGATTTAGTTCACGATGAGTTAAGAGACTTAGTATCAAGATCATTGGATTTATTACGACATGATCGTATAGAATCCTTTGATAAATTAAGCCAAGAATTAATCGTAGAATTTGCCATTACAAATGAGACTAAATTAGATCTAAATACTTTGGATTTAGTGTTTACTAAAGGCCTAAAAAAAAGTTTACTAGATGATAAAATACTAATGAATTTATCACTTGATAAATCTCATAGGCCGTGTGAGGAAGTAATTGTATTTGAATCGAATGAAAAAAAATTTGGTCTAAGTGATCTCAAAAAAAAAGAAGAAATTCAAGTGGATGAAAAAGTTGAAAAAAGCGCTGAAATTAATTTAATTAGTGAAAATTTAATTACAGAGAGTAAAGATTTGAGTGAGAGAATTGAAATTGTACAAAATGAGATGTCTTTGGGCGATCAAATCGAGGCTAAATTGAGAGATAATGATAAAAAGGAGAGTGATAATTGTGGCACGACTCCACCGCCTACACCACAAAATGAAATTCAAGTAACCCTATCGGGCAATGATGGTTCGAAAAATGTTTTAGAAACTCAAAAAGAACCGTCAATTTTATTTCCATCGGATCTCAATCCGGAAATATTGTCTAAAGTAGAAATAAAAGCTGAAAATTTGGACACAGTTGTCATTAGCCCTTCTAATGTTCAGAAAACCCCTAGTAGTAATAATGAAAATAAAAAACTAAGAAAACCAAAACCCAAGTCTACTTTATCATCTTGTTTCACATGCGCTGGCGTACTTAATAATAAATTATCAGATGATGAAGATAGAAAACCACAACAAAAGAGCAAAAAAAATGAGAATTTTGTTGTATCTCCACCCACTGAACAAAGAGAAGTTAAACAGGACAACATTAAAAATGCTATACAAACGACTACTACTTTAGTCACACATGATTTAGATAAGAAACCAGAGGAAATTATTGAAGAAAAAATTAATGTAGACAATTCTCAACCATTAATTGAGGAAAATCATAAAAATGAATCTGTTGAAAAATTAGAAGAAGAAGAAAAATTTATATCATTAGACACAGACACTGACGCTGCTAATTCAATTCAATTACAAGAGACTCATGTCGAACAACAAGTTGAAATTGAACTAAAACAAGAGTTAACTGAGGTTAAAATAGAGAATGAACAAGTTCAAGAAGAGCGTATTGAAGAATCTCAAGTAATTAAACAAGAATCAATGGAATTAAATATTACAAACTCTGAGAGTAAAATTGAGGAAATTGTTCAGGAACAAGTAACAATTGAGACAATTACGAGTTCTAAAAAATCCAAAAATAAAAAAAAGAAAAATAAAAAGAAAAAAAATCAACAAAAATCAAATGATGCTAAACAAGAGGAGAATGATAACGAGGATAATAATGAAGAAAATAGACTTCAAAATGAAGAATTAAATGAGAGTGAAAATAATGGCGAAACAGAAACACCAGTTGAAACTGAAATAAAAGTCGAAGTAGAGCCAGTAGAGACTGAAATTAATGTCGAAATTGATCAAGCTGAAACTGAAATTAAAGTTGAACCAGAACTTCCTGAAGTTAAAGTTGAACCCGAGATTCCTGAAGCTTTAGCTGAACTAGCCTCAGAAGCAGTCAAAATAGTCGAGACTGTACAAATAATCTCAGACACTTTGGTTCAAGAATCAAAATTAGAATCTGAAACAATCAAATTAGAAACAAATGAAGTCATACAAGAGGTCAAAATAGAACCATCTTATGAATTAGACATTAAACAAGAAGTTAGAACAGAACCAAGTGAGATTTTGATTGGATCAGCTGTACCAGCTTTAGTCCAACAAAATGATCCAGTTGTATTACCTGATCCAAAAACAATTGATATTCCAGTGACTGTAATAGTTGATCAAGCTAAGCCGATAGTTGAAGTCAAACCCAAAGTCGAAAATAACTCGAAAAAAGACAAAAAGAAAAAATCTGAATCCGATGAAGATGGATCGAAAGTTTCATGTTTTTCGTGTCGTGGTAAGAAAGCTTCTAAACAGGCTAAACAATCCAAAATTGTAACAGATAAACCCGAGGAAACTAAAAATGTTCAAACAGTTGTAACTAATTTGAAAATCGAAGCCAAACCAATTGATGCTGCTTTATTTACTGGTTTAGACGCACCCGATAAACATATCGAAATAGTCAAAACAGAAAGTCATAGTGTTTCGTCATTAGACACTACGAAACCAAATATAAACGCTGTTGAATTCGAGAATATAAATCCAGTAAATATAAATCCGTCTTTAATCGGATCGACTTCTCTTGAGGCTAAAGAAGAGGAAAATTATGTCAAAATTGAAACTGAAAAAGAAATTACAGTTGAAATAGTCTCTAGTAAAAGTGTTCAAAATTTTCCTGAACCAGTACCAGCGGTTGTTGAAGAAATTGAACCTGTAGAAATCAAAGAGGAACCATTAGAAATTGAATATTCAGAAAATAAAGAAAAACCACTAGAAATTGAGCCAGAAGAAAATAAAGAAGAACCTTTAGAAAATCAACAAGAGGAAAATTTAGAAGTAGAATCGGACGAATCAATAGTCGAAACAGTAAAGCCTGTTTTAACTGAGCCTGAAGTTGAAGAAGTAGTAGTAAATATTTCCGAACCTAAAGAAGAAGTTGAAGAAGTTACAACCGTAATTAAAAAATCCGATGATCCAGTTGTTCTGCCAGATCCAAATGATAGAGTTATACTCGAAATAGTCGATGCTAATCCATTAATTGAACCACAAGCAAAAAAATCCGAAATAAAACAAGAAGTACGTAAAACGTCTAGTGGTTTTCTTTGCTGTGGTGGTGATGGTAAGCGTAAAAAAAATGGTAAAAAGTCGAAAAAAACAAGTCGAATTGATTTACCATTAATACCAATTTTAGCCCCGAAAAAATTAGAGGGTAATTTAGAAGTTAAACAAGAAGCTCCTAAGACTGAGACAGTAGAGGTTGTAAAGATTGAGAGTCCTTTGGAAAATAGAGAATTAGATCGTCCTGAAAAATTACCACCAAAAGATTGGAATAAAGGTCTGGACCGAGAAGAAGGATCTGAACTAATTCGTAAAGAACCAGAAGTTTCAAATATTAAAATAACTGATGAACAAGAAAAACAATTGACTAATTTAACTATTGAAATTCCACCTGGTACTAATTTAGACGAGATTAAAATTGTCAAAGAAGAAGTTGTTAAAATTAATGAAGAAATAAAACCGACGATTTTAGAGGTTCAAAAAGAACCATTAGTTGTACAAACAACATTAACTATAGACTCACCAGGTGCATTTATTAAAATCGAACGAGAACCTGATCATGCTGTCATACCAGATCTAACTAAGGATAGAGTTTTTGAGACGAGTGTTACACAAAAACAAAGTGAGTCTGTCAAAACTGAACAAATTGATACAGTTAAAAAATCAAAGGGTAAAAAACATAAAAAAACGTCCAAGATAGATTTACCATTGATCAAAATTTTAGACCCGCCGAAAGATAAAGCTCCTCAAAAATCCCAAGAGTCTAAAACCAAGGTCAAAATTGATCCGAAAAATGTAACTATTACTCAAAATGTAGCTCAAATAGTCAATTTAAGCGAAGGTTTAGACCAACCTGAAAAGAAGGAATTAGTCGAAAAAGAAACTAAAGTTGAAGTTATAATACCCAGTCAAGTTGAAATTAAAGAAATTGATGTTAAATTAAAAATAGATACCGTCGTGGGTCAACAAGAAGAAGCTGAAAAATCACCGGAAATTAATATTGATATTACTCAATATACTGAAGAAGAGGAAAAAGAGGTTGAGAAAAGTGTCGAAGAAGTAATAGTTGTAAAAGAAGTTCCGGAAGTTAAAACAGTTGAAGTTGAGATTCCAACAATTGAATCACCAGAGGTACCACCAATAGATTTGAAAATACCTGAAATAATTAAATTAGAACGAGAACCCGATGTAGTAGTCTTACCAGAGCTTGATTTATCAAAGAGAGTAAAAGAAATTTCCGTAGAAAAAAGTGTAGTCGAACAAAAACCTCAAGTAGAAACTAAGAAAGAGAAAAAAAAGAAAAAGACAGGAGTTTTAGATATGCCTTTAGTTGATGTTTTCGCGCCCAAAAAAGAGGTCAAAAAAGGAGAGAGTTTAGTCTATGTCGATATGCCAGTGGTTGACTTAGTCGTACCAGAAGACAAAACTAAACAAAAAGCATCTAGTAAAAAAGCAAAAGCTAAAAAATCCGAGTCAAAACCAGTCACGTGTTTTTCATGTAAATCTCGAAAAGTTAAGAGTAAAATTGAGACGAAACCCGAAGTTAAAAAAGAAATTGAAATTCGAATTGAAGAAGTTAAGGACGAGCCGAGAATTGAGTTAATAGTCGATGAACCAGAAGTTAAATTAGACATTAAAGAAGTCGATAAGGCCATAGAAATTTTAGATCAAAATATCGAAGCTGGAAATTTAGATGAAAATTTACAAGAGAATAAACCAATTATAATTAGTGAGGTCATAACTGAGAGCATTTTAGTCCAAAAATTTGAAACTATTACTCAAGAAAAATTAGAAACTCAAATAGAGACTTCAAAAGAAAGTGAAAGTCAAGAATCTGAAATTAAGTTAGAAACAGAAACACCAGTTGAAACTGAAATAAAAGTCGAAGTAGAGCCAGTAGAGACTGAAATTAATGTCGAAATTGATCAAACTGAAACTGAAATTAAAGTTGAACCAGAACTTCCTGAAGTTAAAGTTGAACCAGAAGTTCCTGAAGCTTTAGCTGAACTAGCCTCAGAAGCAGTCAAAATAGTCGAGACTGTCCAAATAATCTCAGAGACTTTGGTTCAAGAATCAAAATTAGAATCTGAAACAATCAAATTAGAAACAAATGAAGTCATTCAAGAGGTCAAAATAGAACCATCTTATGAATTAGACATTAAACAAGAAGTTAGAATAGAACCAAGTGAGATTTTGATTGGATCAGCTGTACCAGCTTTAGTCCAACAAAACGATCCAGTTGTATTACCTGATCCAAAAACAATTGATATTCCAGTGACTGTAATAGTTGATCAAGCCAAGCCGATAGTTGAAGTCAAAACCAAAGTCGAAAATAACTCGAAAAAAGACAAAAAGAAAAAATCGGAATCCGATGAAGATGGATCGAAAGTTTCATGTTTTTCATGTCGTGGTAAGAAAGCTTCTAAACAGGCTAAAAAATCAACTGTTCCTGTTGTCAAAACTCAAGATACTCCTGAACAAAAACCGATTGAGCCATTACCAAACATGAATCTAACACCACAAATTCGAACTAATAATTTAGAATTATTTAAAGGTCTTGACAAACCATCTTCATTAAGCGAAATTGAACGAAATATCGATTTTAATGATGTTACATTAGTTCATTCACGTATTACTGAAAATGTTCATGAGAATACCGAAATCGAGCATAATGCATCAATTGAAGAGCCTGTTAAAAATATTGAAATTGAATTACCCAATGATTTAACATCAGCTATAGATCTACCAGCACTCGCCTCACCTAATCAAATAGCTCAAGTTAAAGCTGAAATGGAACAAATTTTAGAACCAGCTCCAGTCCAAGAGAACATCCAAATAGAACCTGTAATTTTACAAGAAAATTTAGAACAAATTCCATTACCACCTTTAGAAATTGATATAACAACACCACCGAAAAAGCCACCACGTGGACATCTAGACACTAGTGTAATCGAAGATGTTGACGTTAATATAGGCAGTATTAACGTTGATAAAAATCAAGAAACTATTAAAATGAATGTCAAAGAAGCACTTATAAAAGTTAATTCACCACCACTCGAACAACGACAAGAAAAACCGGTTAAAAAAGAAAAAAAACGAACTAAAACAAGTATTATCGATCTACCGCTAATTGATATACTTGTACCTAAAGAGAATAAAAAAAATAAAAAAATCAAAGAGCCATTACATTCAACCGTATCCGAACCGGTGCCCGAAATAAACCATTCAGTCAAAATTGACGAGGCAAAATTGGATTCAGATAAAAATTTAAATATTGAAAATTTACCCAAGGAAATTTTAGTCGATCCAAAAGGTACTAGTATTGAGCTAAATCAACCAGACGTTGAAATATTTATTCAAAATGATCCTCAACAAAATAATGAGGTTACATCTATTAAAAATGAATATACACCGAAAAAAGTCGACACTTGGACTACAGATCCCTTGCCAACTGTTCAAATTGGTCTACATAAAATCGGCGATGTTGAACCCATTCGAATAGAAACCAAAATTACAGAGACTAAAAATGATATTCACTTAACTTCACCTAAAAAACAATCAGATACAATTAAACAATTGACTAATGAGGAGAAGAAATTGCTCAAAATTAAACGTACAGAAATTGTCGAGTACTTAAAGCGCCAATCGGGTTTCAAACTCCAACAACTTATTGAAACAACAAGTCAAACAGTGAGCAAAAAAGAATTAAAAGCTAGAGAAAAATTGGCTGATAAATTGTACAAGAGAAGTATTAAGTTAATTTTGAAGACACGAGCCAATCAATTGACCTATACAGAATTGAGTAAAAAATTAGAAAAAGTCGTATCGGCTAAAATAGGTGCTCATGAAATTGAAAAATGTGTCAATCAAATAAGACTTGAATTTGATAATGACACATTGTTCTCAAGTTTTAGAGAAGAGAAAAAAGTACAAGCGAGTCCATTGGTCGACGAAAAAAATGAAATTGTTGTTCAAGAAGAAGAGAAAATTTTAGATGAAAACCAAGTTGAAAAAGTGGAGAGTCGAAAGAGTTCGGTCGATTCCGAAGTAGTTTTAAGGTACCCGAATTTGAGTTGGAGAGAGGCCAATGAAAGAGCTAGGATCCTATTTTATAAAGGTCGGGTACCATCGATTCACTACAATGAAAAAAGAGATAGTTTTCATGTATCTATGTTGACACAAATTATTAGTAATGGCAAAGAGAAATTAGCCGAAGTTCCCGTTTCGGATGATGATGTCAAAAAATTGCTTAATTCATGCGGTCTTTATTGGGACGGAGAATCAATTACTCTTTTAAATAAAAGCGATGAAATATTCAAAGATGCACAACAAGAAGCGTTCGATATCTTAAATTCATTAGGTATACAACCCGAAATTGTCGAAGTAAGTCAACAAGATACTACAACTAATATTAATACAAATACAACAGTGGAACAATCAAAAGTGAATTATATTTATTGAACAGATTTTTTTTAACTTTTTTTTTTTCTAAATATTTTAAGGTTTGAAATAAATTTATTTTAGTTTTTTTTTTTTGTTGATTTCTCTCTGTTATAATTAGATCACCCGAAGGTTTTTTTTTATTTGATGTTTAAGTGAAAGAAACAGTTTTTTTTTTTAATTAGATTTTTTAGTTTTAAGTTTTTTTTTTAAAGACATTCCAAGAGGAAATTTAAAATTAGATTTACGAGACATGAAAAAAATAAAAACACAACTAGTCACCCATTATTAGCAATCAATTGATAAACAGTATAACAAGCAAAAGAAGAAGTAGAAGAGACATTAGTTTATTATTTAATATTAACAAAGCAATAAAATTTAAAATAATTTTTTGTGTATATAAAAAATAAAAAAAAAGAAACGACTTAAGAGAGTAAGTAATAATTTCTTGGAAAATTTGCAAGTGCCAGAAGAGGCTTTTTAATTTTGTTTTTTTTTGTTTTTGGTGTCAAGTTGTAAAGAATTTTTTAATTAAACATAAGCTAAAAAAAAGGAATTTTTTTTTTTTTTAATTTTTGTTTGAGACATAATATTGAAAAAAAGAAGTGAATTTTAATTTATTTTTTAGGATTTAGGAGCTAGTTCTTGTGAAATAATTTTACTTTTATTTTTGTTTTTTTTTTGGAAAAAAATATATAAACCCAGAGAATTTAATAAAATAGAAATTGATTTTTTTTGTTTAATTAAACTTTTAAATTTTAAGTTTTCTCATTAAGTTTTTAAAGTATTTTAATTTTTTTTAATTTTGTTTTGATTTTAAATTTGAAAAATAAATTATTAAAAAAAAAAATTTTGTTTTGAAGATTTTTCTTAACCGTCAAACCTTGTAAATTAACCCAGGGTTATACACTGGTACTTGTCTTTAAGTCAAACCCTTCAGAAACGATAAAATCACATTCTTAAAAAAAAACTATCCTGGGCTTCTTTTTTAGCTTTTCATTAGGTAACTTCACAATGGAAATATGATTATTTTTGAGCTAATTAAATAATATGTCAGTTTTCTTGTGAAGAACTTAAAAGCTTCGGAATCTAAACACTCATTTATCCTTATGAAAAATTTTCGGTAGATAAGTTACCGGTTTCTATCATAAAGTAATTATTTGAAATTTTTTGCTCAATCGGAAAGTCAAAATAAAAGTTCGAAAAATTGCAAAGATATGCTTCATTTGACTACAAACTATTTTAATGTTCAGAAAAAAAATTTTAATCTAATATTCGACTTTAGAATGGCCAGAATCATAATAGGTTATGACCCAAAATTCAAGTCGTTGGGTGGGGGTTCTGGATTTTTTAAAAAAATTTAAAATCATGCCATATTGACGTAAATAAATTTAAAAATAGACATACGAGCAAAAAATAATTAATTGTTTTTACTCATACAGTAATTGCACGTTTATATCATCCTATCGGCTCAAGTTAAAAAAATGTGACATTCGCGAATTGTGATTTAAGTATTGAAAAACATTAAATAAAATTTTATCTTTTAGTTCTGATAATTCTCCAATTAAAAATAATTCACAATTATCAAATTTACTAACCTAAATCCCTGCTACACCATCTTCGCTGGTCAAAGAAAAAACTATATGAATAAATATGCGATATACCTTGAAATCGAAAACCAGCCTATCCCCCTTGAGCCTAATCTCACCTTTCTTGGTATCAAACTCGATCCAAAATTAAAATACACCAATTACTTCAAAGAAGTTATTAAGAAAGCATCGAAAAAACTAACATCCTGAGGAAAATAAAAGGTTTCAAATGGAGTAACTCAATCAATATAAATAAAACCTTGTACAAATCTCTTATAAGATCCTTATTTAAAATTGAAAAAGTAGAAGAAAGATCGAATTCACTATTCGTCAAATTTCTTAAATCGAGAACAAACCATGAACTAATCGCAAAAGAAATAACCAAGATTCATCTTCGAAGTTTAAAACGCCACTCAGCTGTCTCTTTTGACAGAATCAAAAATTTCACATCCGAGAAATAATCAAGGCTTATCTTGCTCCTCAAATTCATTTAACTTTTATTTTTTTTTTTTTTTTCTACTTTAAAGGCTATTACTAAAACGCAGATCGCTGTTTTTTTTGAAAAAACTGACCACTATTTTTTTCTTCAACAAAATTTTATACTGACTCCGGTCGGTCTAAAGTCTGTAGTGAATTTTGAGAGCTTTCAGAAAAAATAATTTTCAACTTTTCCCGACGAAAAGTTATTCGAAATAAATGACCAAATCCGAATTTTCGAAAAAACTGATCGGTAGTTTTACTGAAAACCACCGAACCAAATAACTCCGGTCACTTAATATTGCCTAGAGAATCGGCTAAATTTATTTTTAGAAAAATAAAAAGTTCGATAAATCTAAAAATTAAAATACTTAAGAAGAAATTCAAAACCAATAAAATTGCATTTCTGTGTAATATTTTCATAATTGTATTTTTTTGGGAAATAACTTAATTGTGATTTAAATGAGCGGTTACTGTATGTCTATTATGTAGGTCTATTCATAACCTCGGATTAAATTGAAGTAAGCATGTGCTTAAAAGCGATCATTGACTCTACAGACGAACAAAGTTTTCAGAGAAGACTTAAGGAGGATAACACATTCCTGTCTAATTTAAAAGTATTTAATAATAGGATTTGGACTGTTTTTTTTCTATTACCATTTTTTCAAATTTTTCAAGCAAAATTGCCTTTCAAGCTTAATTTTAGCAAAAAAGAATAATTCAAAATTATTTTTAAGAATTTTTCTCAAGGTTAGTTTCATTAGTTAGTCAATCAAGGTTAATCAATAAAAAAAAATAACAATTTTTGAATAAAATACTAAATTATTTGTGAATTTAACTTTAAAAAAAAATCATTCATAACTAGTAGTTTTTTGTTGCTTGAGAAATTTTTATTTTTTAAGTCATAAATTCAAAATTTATTGTTGAATTGATTCTAATTTTAGTAAGTGTATTAAATCATATACGTCAATTCAATTAATTAAAAATAAACAAACAATCATGACATAAAAGTAAAGCTGAATTTATTTTTTTAACTCACATTTTTACAAAATTAATATCACTCTTTTACCTATTACTTACTCGAAAAGAATCCAAAAAATAAATAGAAAAAAGAAAAGCAAAATAATTTATGCAATCAAGTTTTGAAATTTGTTTAAAATTTGAATTTTTCGAAAGTAAAAAGTTAATTATAAAAACTCTAAAATTCAAATAAAAATTTACATTTAAATAAAGCCTTTTTGCATTGAATTAAAACATAAAATTTAATCTAAACAAACTTACGAAGTATGTATTGATTTAACATTAAATTTTATCAGTCGTTACAGTGAAGATTATCCGAACAATTCTTAATCATAATTGATTGATTGGGTTGGGTTGGTCAGAGTAGCGACTTTACCTTTACAAAATAAATATGCAAAAAAAAAATATTTAACTTTTTGAAAACGTCTGAGATTAACAATTTTTTTTAATATCAAAATTTTCCTCTGACAACACAAAACAAAATTTTGAAATTTTTAAAAAATTTCATAATTTTTAATTTTTTTTTTCAAAGTTAAAAAGAAAAACTTTGATTTTTAAATGAAAATTTTAATTTAAATAAAAGTTGAAAATTATTTGTTCTTTATCGCTTCTCGGCCTCTGGCTAAGATCAAAGTGTAGTATCTGTTCTCATCAGTTTAATATCTGATGGGGAGTCCATAGGGCTCCCGCGATATTAAATCGATTTTTGTGAACGGACTGGTTGCGCAGAGCTTGCTCGGCACCAGTCACGGATCGACTTAGCGTTGCACTGTACTGCTAAGACCGGTCCACAAAAACCCTCCTTCAGAGGGGGTAATAACAAAAATTTTAATGAAAAATTTACAAAATTTATTTTATAAAAATATATTTATAAAAATAAATAACAAATAAATAAATAAAAACAATTTAAGTCAGATCTTGTAATCCTAAACATTTTCTTGAGTCGAAAACAAATTTGCTTTCTCAGCTGAGTATATTTCCTTTTTTTCCCTGACGGTCCTGTGTTTAACAGGCTTTAGAAATCTCTTTATTAAAATAAAACTTGATACTAAAATTAATAGAATTCCAGTCGATATCATTGCAATTGGAATTATTGTCACTAATCTCACATAAAATGCTACTTTTGAGAGTTCATCTCTAGTTTCTGGATTTAGAGATATTTGTGCCTCAAACCATAAAACTGGTAACAAAACTGGTTTTATATTTTTGACTAGACTGTGAAAAATTAAAATATTAAAACAATATTTTAACAAACATAAAAATGAATAATTACTCAATTTCATCATGTTGAGTTAAATAAAAATTAATTTGTAATCTCACATTTCCTCCAATTGGGACACCAGTGGTCTATAAGAAAAAAAGATTAAAAAATAAATAAAATTTTTTGTCAATTATTATTTCTTACTGGTTCAAAATGAATTATAAAATCGTGAATATCTTTGTTAGGTGTTAATCCATCGACTGAATTTTTAATTTTTTCATCAGCATTTAGAAAATGTGGTTGAGAAATAAATCCCGATACACCTCCATAACAATTACTAATATTCAAGACTCCACTACCAAAGCATTCACCATCACAAAAACCTTCATTTTCAGGATTAATGCTTGGTTCGGCAAAGATATTTTCGGGCAAATGAAAATCGTAAGTCTTAACACCGGCGATTTCGTTATCTCTAAGATAAGTTAAGCTATATGTTCGACACATATCGGGACTAAACGAGTCGATTCGACTAGTTCGATTTAAAAAAGGAGGATAAAATGAGCCATCTGTACCTAAGATTTCGTTTGCTTTGTCATTCGACCAAAAATTCAATTTTCTGAAAAAAAATTAAAAATTAAAAAATTTTTTTTTTTTTTTTTAATTTTTTTATTATTACTTTTTTCCGTTCCATGAGACTATTTTACCAACATTTAATGGATTATCATTTCCAGTTCTCATTACATAACTTTGCCATTCAGTTCCATTTTGTCCATTCATTAAACTAAATGTGTCGCCTTTTATCATACTTGGCATATATGTTGAAGCCAAGTCCATTAACGGATCATTATAACCTGTGATTAATTCATGTATTGAGCGAGTAATAAATAATTCCGTGTCTAAGTGGTTAAGGACTCCGTTAGCAAAGCTCGAATCGATAAAATCAAATTTACCCGTTTTGATTTGTTCGATCATAGCAGCGGCAGGAATGTTTAAAAATGTGATTAAATCAGATTCATTACCAACGGATAAAGTTGGTTCAAAATAAAGAGTAGAAACGGGTGTATATTTGATTTCCTCCTCATTAAGAAATTCTAAATTTCTTTTTTCCCATTTTTCTCTGAATGTATACGGTCCTCTTTGTCTAAGATTGGGCTTGGCACCGTTAAGCACCTCTTGAGGATTGGTAACTTCAAATAAATAATATTTTCTGTATATAGATGCCGGTGGATTGAGCCAGAATTGGAATGCTTTAGAATCAGGAGTTATTTTTACATTCTTAAAATAAAATTTGTTTTAGATGAATTTTAGCAATTTTGGTTTAATTTTGGTCAAGCTTACCTCATGAATTTTTTTGTACATTATGGACTGTGAGAATAAAAATGATCCTATGGCCGAGATAAAAAGAAAAAAACCCAAAAAGATCACGAGGATAATACTACATGTTACTAAATTTTGAGATGTGAACATTTTGAATATTTTTTTATAAAAATTATTTTAAAAAAACAAGTATTTTTATTTATTCTAAAGTAAAAAAAAGTGGCTAAATAAATACCTGTAATTTAATTGAAAGTATTTAAAATTCAATTAAAAAAAAAAAACATGTACGTAAAGCTATGATTGATTATGGTAAAATAATGGCTTGATTACTAATTTTACTAAAAAAAAAAAGCGAGATTTTTTTTAGTTTCAAATTTGCTGCTCTTACATAAATTTTTTAATTCAAGCGACATTAGGCAAAACAACGTGATGAATGACTCGTCATCGCAAAAGTATTATTTACAGGCGCTTATTTTTTTTAAAATACGAATTCTTATATAATTTTATAAGTTATATAAGTTTTATTTTTCTTCCGTTTAGAAATAAATATAAGGCAGTGTGTTTATAGTTATCTAACTAACTATGAGTAAGCGAAAAAAATATTTAAAAAAAAAAATTTTTTTTCTGATTACAGAATTATGAAATTTTGGAAAAACAAAATTTCTGTCAGCAACATTTATTTAATATATTTAAAACTAGGCGAATTAATTATATGTTATTAAGGCATTTGCTTTTTTTATTAATAAAAAAGGCGCTTTCAAATAAACTTAATCTCTCTATATAAAATTATAGAGGGTGTTGCAAAATTTTTGTTATTATCAAGATATATTCATTTGTTTATGTGACGTCATTTGACAATAGTGATGTGTTATAACTTAATCATCAAATAGATTCTTTGTATTTTGGGTGAAACCAAGCATTAAATTTTCAATATACTATTTTAAAAATTAATTTTATTTTTCTCTTTAATAATTGTTATTATTTTATTTTTATGAATAATGGGTGCTTTTTTTCCTGATTTCACAATTATTATTATTATTATTTTTTAAGAATCATCCTGATTTAATTTTTATGGTATTTTTTTTATAAGCTTGAGAAAATATAATACATTTTAATTTAAGGTTATTTTCAAGCTCAAAAAAAAATTAAGCAAGCAGTAAACATTAAATTTATATAATTTAATCCTTTTTTAAAAATTTTTTGAAGCGCTTAAAATTGAATAAAAAATATGATTACTATTTTTTATAATGCTTATCTGTTTAACATAAGCTGAATTAAAACAAGTCTCTGACATAATTAAAGGCTTTATATTTAAGTAGCATTTAAATTCATGTCAGTCAAAAATAGGTTTAGAACTATACTTACTTTAATTTTTAAACATTGGCAATTAAAATAAACAGTCCACTTTATCAAATTAAGAAAACTACTGATCATTTACAACCACCAAAAATGAACGTCCAGAAACGTTCCAGGAATCTAATTATTAAAATTTACCTTATGAGGAAAGACATAAAAAACTGGGAATGATGAAATTAATTAATAGAGAAAAGTGAGAAATGATTTACAAATGTTTAAAAAAATCAATCGATTTAATAAAATAGAATAATGGTCTTAACTACTTGATATTCAATTCAAGAAATTTAAGAATAGGGCATGACAAAAGACTCATAAAGGTAGCAGAAAAAAGAGATTTATATCGTTATAATTTTTTAACAAACAGAGCTTTTAATTATTCCAACGTACAATCCGGTATATACCGGCGAATAAAAACGCCGTTTTAAATTGCGTTTTAATTTATAGAAAAATGCGTTAAAACTGGTGAAGAGTTTTTAAGGTTTCAAAAAGGTTACTCATTTAGATTAGCTGGACGCTCTAAATATAATCATTAACAAGCTTTTCTACCTTTTTATCTAATTTAAGAATTTTCAAGAAAAAAGATCGAACCGACGAAAATTTTCTGATTTAGTATCATTTAGAAAACCCAACTTTTTTTTCTACTGTACATTATCCCCATTTAAAAAAAATCATTTTTCTATTAGTTTATTTACAGCGTTTCTACCGAATTAACAGCGTACCCGTACCAAACTAGACCGTATCCCTAGCGAATCCGAACCGTAAGTTCGGGAACGGTCTAGTTTGCTACCGGTATGGTCCGGTGTTAATTCGGTAAAAATTTAAGTTTAATATAAGATTTTTTCCGTACAAAAATTTTGATTTAAAAAAAAATTAAATTATCGCTAAAAAAAATTTTATTCTGGTATTTAATATACTCAAAAACTTTTTTTGAGCTATTTCTGGCTTTCGCTTAATTAATTGTTGTGCTAAGGGAATTTTTATTTTGTGTAAGAGACAAAGTAGCTGAAGATGTTTGATAAGATTACGATGACGATGACGATGTTTATTGGTGTTATTAATTATTCTTTTAAATTTTGGATCAAATACATTATTTTCACTCGATTCAAAAAAAATTTTGAGTATATTGAATACCAGAATAAAATTTTTTTTAGCCGTAATTTAATTTTTTTTAAATAAAAATTTTTGTACCGAAAAAACTTTTTAAAAATTGATATTAAACTTAAATTTCGTTTTTTAGTGCGGCGCTTAAAATTAGAATTTTTATCTTTTAATTAAAAAAATAATTAAATTAATTTTTTAAATAATTTTTACTAAACTAAACCCGAATTTCGGGTTTAAGGGCACGGTTTTATTTGCAAGGGTATACGGTACGATATTTACTCAACAGAAAAGATTCCATTGATGTATGGAAACAAATTAAATCGACCAAATTTTTTTATGTCAAAATATTGAAATTAAAAAATTAATTGAAAAATGTCGAAAGTTGAAATAAACTGGTTAAAGCAATTTATTACGAATTGGAAATTGTTACCTGGAATTTGTTACTATTTAATTTATTACTAAGCTTATTTTTTAGGAACATTTTCATGGTAACAAATTACTATTCGTAACAAATTGAAGTAAATCAAATAAACAATTACAGGAGCAAAGAACAAGACAAAAAAATGCTCAGTAAACGATACCATTACAAATTTTATGTGGATACCAAAAAAAGTGAAAAAAGAAAGGATACTGATGAAATAGCTAACAAAAAAAACAAATTCGAAACTGAATCAGTTAAAATTGAAATAAAGATAAATCATAAAATTTTTGATACAGTGCCAATAATTCCAATAAGTAAAAAATTTAAATTAAAATAATAATTATTGTTTTTTTAGACACCGCCTAGAGAATAGGAAAAATAAACCTTGAATTGGATTAAGTGTAACTAAATTAGAATAAGATATCGTATCCTTATGGACAACTTGTGACAACTAAGGGTGTTGAAAAAAAACAATCTTGAGCACAAAGCGTGAAATTAAAAACTTTAAAAACTGTGACTTTCTGTTTCTAGCTTATAAACGATAGCGACTTTTGACTCCGATCAACAATATTTTCACAAAAATACTGAATAAATTAGGCCAATTCTTTTGTATTTCATATAACTTGACCGAAATTTTTATACCAAAGCTATTTTCAATCTACATTGAAGACTTAACTGGTATAGAAAAATTTGAACATGGTGTTAAATTTGGTAGTGTTAAAGTAGACATTGTTGCATATGCTGATGATATTTTATTACTTAGTCAAACAAGAGCTGGACTACGAGACCAATTAAGCTTTGTAACTGACTTTGGTGAAAATAATGAAATTAAGTTCAATCCTCAAAAATCGGTATACATGGTATTTAATAAAGGAGTACAAATGAAAATAGATGATAGAAAGAAGGATGCTTGTCAGGGCCAACTAAATGATATAATATCGCAAGTAACAAATATGAAATATTTAGGAGCTGAGATAAATGAAAATAATAACTCAATTGAGCATCTAAAAGTTAAAAAAAATAAGGCACTAGCAGCGATTTTTAAACTAAAAAGTAATGGGATATTAAATAGTTTAATGTACCCAAATATGAAAGCGCAGCTATACAAAATTTACATTAGACCAATACTATGGTATGGTATTGAGGCTTTCAATATTAAGAAATCAGATATTCTAGCTTTAAAGAGATTTGAAGGTAACATTGTAAAAAAGATCCTTGGCATATCAAACAAATGTAAAACAACTGATCTTTTTAATGCTTTAAAATTGGAAACATCAAGAGAAAGAATGAATAAGATAAAAGTTGACTTCTATTTTAGATTATACGAGAATGACTTTACCAAAAACTTACTTGTAAACATGGAATTGACAGAGAACCCAAATGACTTTATAAATGAGATCTATGAGAAAATTGGAATCCTTGCGATGAACATTGATTTGACAACGTATGAAGCATGTAATATATATAGGCGTCACAACACTGGTTTCAAAGATAAGTTAAAAGAGAATGAAAATCAAAATGTTCTTCTGCTTAGAAAAGCATTTGGTATTAAAGACGAGATCTTAAGAACAAAAAAAATCACAGAATTAATCAAGTATGATCCTGAGCCAACTATAAGCTGAAAATGTAAATAATCATTTTAAAAAACATTCTTTTTGACTTTATTTAGTAATTGTTTTATTTATTAAATTTAATCTTAAAAATTGAATACTGTAAATTTAAATTATCCTATATTGTTTAATTTTTTTTTTTTTTAAAGAAACAGTACGCTTTATTTACGGGCGTACTGTAAATAAAAGTGGCCCAACAGGAGGCCTTTGCTCAAGAATAAATAAATAAATAACTTGACAGAAATTTTTATATTGTATCATTTGTAAAAAATTAAAAAAAATAAATAAATTTTGTAAATTTGCTTTATTCAAAAATTAAAAAATAAATTGCGAAATAGCCTTCGTTAAAACGATTGGCTTTCTATTTTATATGAAAAACAAAAATCAAAATAATTTTTAAAAAATTTCAAAAAAATAAATACACTAAAAATTTGATTCACACTAATGAACAAACAAGTGAATTTGTAAAAACTAAATATTGATTGGTGAACTTGACTGCTTGAAGCTTACGGTTTCTAATATTGAAGCTGATGATTGTTGAGCTGCTAGCTTATACTTCTTTTTAAAAAAAATAAATAGAAAAATTAATTAGATGATGTTGAAGCAGACCAAATTTTGCAGTGTTGTCATATAAATATTTAAAACTTGTTTTAATTAACTGTTAACCTTAAATACCCTATCATAATTGGTAAAACAAGTATGTAAAAATCATGGACAGTTCGGTCAAAGGCTCTCGATTCTTTTGAATTTTTTTATCTTTTAACTATTCTTTATGTATTCTAGAATACATGTTTTTTATGGATAATTCTGAAGCATTGCCTTTTGAAAATTTTAAATGTAGTTTATCTTAATTTTTTGAAAACAACTTATCAATTATAAGTTGCCTTCCTAGATTAAGTTTAAGAAATTAAATTGACCGGTGGGTTTATCAAATAAGACTTTATCGCATAATTTTAAATCTATCAAAAATTATAACTTAAATGATTGACACATAGATAGTACACTTCACCTGAACTTAAGTTGAACCACAACCCATCCTCAAGAAAAAACGATTGGATTAAGGATAAAATCTATGTTCACTAAAGAGACTTTTTTGATAAGGATAACTCTGAAAAATTGATGTTTAGTAACTTTAAAACTTTGCTTTTAAGTGAATAATTTCTCATTTTCTATTTGCTCGTAAAAGATGATTTTTACTTTATCTAATTTACTTAAAAAGGAAAATTTAATGAATTTTTTACTTAACTTATAAAAGTAAATGAAAGTAAAGTAAATTCGACAAAGCCCTAATTTAAAGAATCGAAAAAAAACTTTTTTTGTAAAATGATATTTATAAGAATAGGCGGAGTTATCGAATTACAAAACCATTGGATTATTTCGGTTTTGTACAATTCAAGCATTCAAAATTGGGGGTAAAATTAAATCAACAATATAAAAGAATTTAGATTACTTTAAAGCTTCTTCTCCTTCGTTTATTTAGATATTTTCCAAAAAGTGGAAACATTGAGCAGAAAATACACAGCAATCCAATGAGTAGAATCATAAAAGGTATTATTTTTATACATTTGTTTATTATGCTTAATATGTATAATTTATCCTTAATAATAGGCTGTAATTCAACGCTCTAATTTTATGAGAAAAAAAAATAAAAAATTGTTTGTTTTATTTTACTATTTGAGATTGATTTTACTTCTTCAAACCAAAAAAATGGAAATAAGACTGACTCTATATGCTTGACCAAGTCTATATTTTTATTTTGAGAAACATAAAAATTCACTTGTAGACGAGCCTTTCCACCTATTGAAGTACCTGAAATCTAAAAAAGATAAAAAATTATTTTTTTTTGTTTAAATTGAACTAATTTTCGATTAAAAAATAAAATCTTACTGGCTCAAAGTGCAAAATAAAATCATGCTTGTTTTTATCTGGATTTAAACCATTTACTCCTTCTAAAAATTTCAAATCAGCATTCAAAAAATGAGGTTGTGATATAAAACTTGAAACACCTTTACACAAAAATAAAACATAAATATTATCTTTAAGAAAAAAATGAACATAAAAAAATACCATCTAAGCATCTACTTAGATTAAAAACTCCATTGCCAAGACATTCTCCATCACAGAAGCCTGCATTTTCCGGATTTAGAGTCTCATTTGCGAATATATTTTCGGGTAAATGAAAATCAAAACAATCAATGCCGTCAATATTGTTATCCTTAAGATAAGTCATCGTGTAAGACCTTTTCTTTTACAGCGTTTATAAATTATACAATTTAAATTTTTTTTTAATTTAAGCAAAAAGAGCACATACCTGCATAATTCTGAATTGAAATTGACTAGTTTATGTTCACGAGTTAGAAATATTGGATTGAAACTTCCATCGCTTCCTCTCATTTCATTAGCTTTATCAGTAGTCCAAAAGTCAAGCTTTCTTAATATATTCATTTAAGAATTTAATTTAAATTTTTTTTTTTTATTTTTAATTTTATAATTACTTTTTTCCATTCCATGACAAAATATTTCCTGCTAGTTTGGGATCGTCAGCTCCAGTTTTTATAATAAATTCCTGCCATTCTGTTCCGTTTTTCTAATTTTAATAAAATTGTTTTAAAAAATAGGGAGATTTTTTTTGATAATTTTTAGAATTAACTTACTTCTAGTAAAAGTCCGAATTTATCGTCTTTGACCTTGTCAGGATAAGTTTCTTTAGCTAAATGCATTAAGGGATCGTAATAGCCAGATATTATATCTTGTACAGATCTCGAAATAAATAGATTTGTTTCAAAATATCCAAATAAAATGTTAGCTGGAAGATTACCAGGCATTTTTGTTATTTTATCAATTGTACTCTTTAAAAATAAATTAAGTTTTTAAATTTATTTTCGTAATATAAAAGCGGATATTCTTAATACTTTGAAATAATTTGAAATAAAAATAAGTCAATCCTCGTTAATCCGGCCAAATTGGGAAAATTCTTTTTCGCCGGATTATCGCAAATGCCGAACTCTCGATAGTCCGGCATTAGGGAAAAAGTACATTTTGCCGGATTAAAGAAAAATTTTTCAATTTATTTTTTTTTCCGAAATTATTAGTATATTCTGTCTTGTAAGTCTTAAACAGGTTAAATAAATCTTGTTTAAGGTTAAATAAAATATTTACCGTATTACCTTGCAAAAAAAATGCGGCATTTAAAACTGAAATTTTAAAAATTAAAGCCGCATTAAATATGAGAAATAACGGGAATAAAATTGAATATTTTTATATATTTTTGATTTTTTATAATAAAAAAAAGAGTTTAAAATGAGGATTATTGAAATTTTAAGAAATTTGCGATTTTTTTTTAAATTTCGAGTTTTAGTGACAAAAGTTTAATAGAAAAAATTAATCGTTAAAGTTGGAATAATAGTTAAAGTAAAAAATAAAAAAATTGGCTTTATTCTAATTGTTAATTAAGGAATTGAGGTTTATTCCAAGATTAAAGTTTGATTTTTGAAATAAAATAATTTTGATTTATTCCTGGAATTAGAATTTATGTTTTGAGGAACCTTACCTACCCAAAAAATCAACATTTTATAATGACGCCTTATTATTAATCATAAAATTTATTTTGGTCCCAGACCTTTTTAAAGGAAAATTTTAAAATGACTTTAAGTTTAAAATTTTTATTGAATCAAACATATTCGAGTCTAAATTATTGGTACCGAAAATAAATATTTAAAAATTTTACAAGTATTCAAATGAATTAACCGAAAATAAAAAATAAGAAATTTTTTTTTTAATTTTTAAATATTTTTCACATATTTTTCGGCACCAATAATGGTAATGATAGTTTCAAGGACACATACTTAATTAAAAAAATTGGATTTTACTTTCGGGTTATTCAAAGTCGTGAAACTAATTTTTAAACTTTAATCATGTGATGATATCATATGAATTAAATAAGTTTCAATTTCAAGTTTTTTTTTATTTATTTTTTTTTAAAGAAAATTAATTTAGAAATTACCACTAGAGGTACGTTTAAAATTGTAACAACATCATTTTCAGGACCAACTGACAATTCTGGTTCATAATGAAGCGTAACAACAGGGCTATACTTAACAGTCATTTGATCCAAAAATTCAATATTTCTTTTTTCCAAAATTTGACTGTAAACATAAGGTCCATGTTCTGTAAGATTAGGCTTAGCACCTATAATGACTTCTTCGGGATTTTCTACATTGAAAAAATAATATTTCCTAAACACTTTGACAGGTGGTCTACTCCAAAATCCAAATCGTGTTGAATTTGGCTTAATAACCATTGCCTTAAAATAAAATTTAAGGTAAAAAATTCCTTTGAAAAAACAAAAAGTTATTTACTTCATAAAGTTCTTTTGTGACTCTTTTAATAAAAAAAGCTTCCCCATAAATAAAAGCCCCTATTGACACTAGTATTACCAAAATTCCAATGGTTAGAATTGATTTCAAACACTTGGAATTTGTTTTTTTAAAAGACCCCATTTATTAATTATTTTACTAATAAATAATAATTATAAAGCAAATTTTTCAGATAAGACAAAAGAGAGAAAAAAAAATAATAAGAAATTAAATTTTTTAAAATTTGTTTAAAAAATTTTTTTTTTTCAAAGACGAAAATGAGTCAGCTGATCTCACTTAGTTTTTTTTTTTTAATAATTTTTCTTTTGTCAAAGAAGAAAAAAATGGTCCAAAAAAAGCACACTGTTGTTTTTAACTGTTTTTTTTTCATAGAGTTTTAATATTTATTTTTAAAGAATAATTTTGTTTTCAAATTAGAATTTACACATGTTTCGATTTATTTTGTTGTTGTTGGTGGTGGTGGCGTTCATTGTTAAAGTTAAAAGAAGTTCTTAATGTTTTTTTCTTTTAGAGTGTTCAAATAAATTTTTTCTTTTGATAAAATTGAAAAATAAAAAAACTTAGTGCTTTTATCTTGCCTTTAATCTCAAGTTAAATTGAAAAATTTTGTTCAAATTTTCTTATTTTTCAAAAAAAATTGAAACTTTTCTAGTCTAATATGCTAGTATGTAAATAAAATAAATTTTCAATTTTACTGTTTGTCTGCTTGAAGTTAAAGTTTTATGTAAACTAGAATGAAATCTTAATTTGAAGAAAAATTTTTAAAAATTTAAAAATTAATTTTTTTTATTTAAAATGCTGTATAAAATGGCCGACAGTGGTTTAGTAAAAAGATGAGATGATAGCATGATCATAACTTATTTTTAAAATATACATATGTAGCTTTTTTCATGACCAAAGCACAATAAAAATTTTTAAATATAAAATTTACATGCTATTGAGAAGTTTTTAAGTTTGAAAATCATATGAATAAGAAAATTGTCTAAATAAAAATTTTTCCTTAAAGAGAGAAAATTTTTGTAAAATTTGACATATTTCTTATCAGTCCTGAGTGCAGTTAGAAAAAAATTCAAAAAAAAATATTTTACTTTATCTTGCCTAAAGTCAATACCGAATCAACAACCTGCTTGGAAATCGAAAAAAACGGAAAATTAAAACTTTTTAAATGACAATATAATGTTTCCCCGATTTTATGAACCTCGGTTGTAAAGCATAATTTAGTTCACAAAATTGAGAGTTTATAAAATCTGAAAACATACTTTTACATTTTGCATGAGTTCAAAAGGTTGAAAATTGGAAGATACCTAAAATTGGAGCTCATAAAATCGAGGATACACTGTATTAATTTATGACTTTATAAATCTGAAAATTATATTTTATCACAATAACATCTTAGAGTATTTAAAAACTTACAAATCTTAGATTTCCTATTTTAAAAACTACTTTATTCCCTCATTTTTGTAATGGTACAAAACAAATTTAAATACATTTTTTAAGTTTTTTGGAAAATTAACTTTTTTGACAAATTAGAGAAAGTCATGGTACAAAAAACGCGGGAATACATTAATGATTTTTAGAAATTGATTTTTCAGAGCATGATTTAAATGATAATTTGAAAATCTTGAAATTTTTATTCACAAGTGTTTAAAAAAATCTTTTTAAAAAGTTTAAAAAAAAAGAGTTATAAAAATTGGAAGCTTCCATTTGGAGCAAATAAAAGAATATATAAAAAATATATATCATTCAGTCGTTCCGAAAATTCCTTAACTTAATAAACGTTCGTTACGAACATTTAGTTCATTCTGAAGGTTTATTTTTGAAATTACAGAATTCTTTGATACTATAGTTTAAAAAATAAAAATTTGTCACAAAAAATAAGTTAAATTACGATACCTAAAAAATTCACTACTCAAAAGAAAAGACTAGATAATTGAAGAAAAAAAAGCAAAAAAATTTATGCAGAAATCGCGGCTTCTAGGAGATCAACTTGACTTTCTTTTTTTTCTTTGATAACTTTAATCTTCTAAAACAAAAAAAAAGTAAAATTGTAGTTAATACTTATATTTTCAAAGTTTCACTTACCATTGATTTCTTCTTGGCTAAAATATTTTTTAAACTTAAGAAAAGGACTACAGAAAGTGTTAAAACACCGAACGAAATTGGAATTAGGTACATATATGGAGAAATTCTCATGTAAAATATCATTTTTTTAATTTCCTCTTTTGCATCTGAATTTAATTCGAAACTCTTTTTAACAAAAAAAAATAATTAATTTAACTTTTAGATAATTTCTTTAAAAAATTTAAATGTTTTACCTCATCGAACCAAATCATTGGCAACAGAACTGGTTTTACTCTCTTAACTAAGCTTTAAAAAAATTTTTTTTAATATTTAATAATAAAGCTTATTTAATAATTGCTTACTTGATCTTGTCATTTCGAGGCAAATAGAAATTTATTTGTAGACGTATATTTCCTTCGAGTGGCGTTGAGATGGTCTAAAAATAATACATAAATTAAAATCTTTTTTTTTTTTAAACAAATTAGCAAAAATAATCTACTGGTTGAAAATGAATTTTCGAATCATGTATTTGTATATTAGGTTCCAAACCATCAAGATTGTCAATAAATTTTTTATCAGCGTTTAAAAAGTGAGGCTGTGATAAGAAACTAGAAATACCTAAAATAATTAGAAATTTTTTCAAATGTTGTTTCATTGTTTTGTAATCTTAAAATTACCTCCATAACAAGTACTAATGTTTTGAGCTCCATTTCCAATATTACCCTTACTAAAGCCAGAATTTTCAGGATTAGAAAAATCAAACGTGGTTTTTGGTAAGTGAAAATCATATGTTTCTATACCATCAATATAATTATCTCTTTCATAGGCCAAATAAAACGATCTAAAATGAAAAAAATTATTATTAATTTTGATCATTAAATTAGAACTATTGTAAACTCGACTCCAGATTTTTTCAGGCCTAGTGAACTAAAAAATTTTAGATTTTGTGTAGAATATTTTACATGTTATAAATGTCGTTAAAATCGAACAATTACGTTAGTTTAAACTGCAAAAATTTAGCCAAAAAAGCTATCTTAGCAAAAATTCAAAGTATTCTCAAAACTCTAATTTTTTTTGAATAAACCATATCCTTCAAAAAAATCAGTTTCTTTTTCTGGCATTTAGATAAATTTATGAATTTTTGAAATTCGTTAAGCTTTTAAGATATTTTGGAATGCGTTATTTTGGCAAATAAAATTTATTTATTTTTGTTCGTTTTCCATCAAATTTTTTCAACTTTATACAGTATTAAATAAGAATATTTCTGTAGTGACCATACATACACTGTAAAAAATAAAAGCGACTAAAAAAATTTCAAAAGCGCCTAAAATCTAAAAGCGTCTAAAAATTGAATTTTTTCCAATTTTTAGGAAAAACTAGACGCTCTTTTTTAGTCGTCAATAAAATTAATCGCTTTTACAGAAAAGGTGTCTAACTAAAAAAACGGCTAGAAAAAAGTATCTTGTTTAAAAAAAAATCGAAATTTAGTATTAAAAAAGTTTAAACTAGTCGCTTTAAATAAGGCACTTTGTTTTTTAAGACATGACTAAATAAAAGCGCCTCAAACATGACTACTAAATGCGTCTTAAAAACTCTTCAAAATGACGTCTAGTTGTAGCGCCTAAAAACGGTGTCTTAGTCGCTTTTATTTTTTACAGTCTGCATGTTGCAATAAGAACTTAGAATTTAATAAAATCCAAAATAGAGACGATCCATCTATAAAGTGATGTTAATTCTAGTATCAAAACTATGAAAAATTAAAAATATTAATCTGATTTAAGTATTCAATTTGGAAAATTTTAAAGTAAACTTGTGTAAAATTTATTTTTTGTAGTTTTTACACTATTATTTATCGTAAACTTTAATTAGTTAGTTACCTGCACATATCCGGACTAAATGAATACAATCTTTTATTACGATCTAAAAATGGAGGATACAATGTTCCATCTGTTCCATTAATCATATTTGCTTGATCACTAGACCAAATATCTACTTTTCTTAAAATATTATTTTAAACCCTTGAAAAAAAAGACTTTAAAAATTTTCAAAATTTACTCTTTTCCATTCCAAGATATAATTTTAGCTATGTTTAAAACATCATCATTCCCAGTCATCATTTTATAACTTTGCCATTCAGTGCCATTTCTCTAGGATAGTAAGTAATTTTAAAAAAAAAATAAATTATTTTTAATTTAACATTAAATGTTACGCCGTTGAGTAAACTAAATTTATCATCTTTGATTTTATCTGGATTATATTGTTTTCCTAATTCCATTAGACGATCTGTGTATCCGGATATTAATTCACCAACTGTTTTAGTCTCAAAAAGCTTTGTATCCTTTAGTAGCAAATTGAGCATAGTGTATCCAAAACCAGAAGAATTTTCTATTACACCCTAAAATTTCCATTTAAACTTAATACAAAAAGTCTTTTAATTGTAAAAACTCACTAAAGCCGGAATATTGAGAAAAGTAATTAGATCAGTTTCGAGTCCATTCGAAAGAGATGGTTCAAATTTGAGAGTTACAACAGGTGTAAAACTTATTACGTTAGGTCCGAAAAATTTTATATTTCGTTTTTCCCATTTTTGACTATAAGTATAAGGACCCATTTCGACTAATTTAGGACGACGGCCTTTTTGAACGTCTTTAGGATTCGTTATATTAAATAAATACATTTTCCTATGTATTTTAGCTGGTGGATCTAGCCAAAATTTATATCCATTTGATCCATTTTTTATCACCATGTTCTAATTAAAAAAATTTATCAAATACAAAGACGTAAAATTAATTGAATAAAAAACAGACTTCTTTGATTTTGCTTTGAACAATTGAAGAAATAGAAAAAAATGTGGCAATTCCACTTGAAATGAAACATAAACCAAGTACAAATAAAAATATTTTAAACTGCGATTTACAAATGTAAAGCAAATTGAATGAGCTCATCTTTTACAACTTACTAAAACTTTTTTAATTTACTACTAAATTAAAAAAAAATGAAATTTCAAATCTTTTATATTTAGCAGTTGAACAAATTAGTAAAATTGAAAATAGAAAAATAACGCGAGAGAAATTTTTAGTCAGAAAGAAACTTCAAATTTTTTTTTCTAATTTTCCAACTAAAATTCTAAAAGCCACATTTGAAGTTAATAATGTCTCAAATTTTAAAATATTTTACAATTGAATTAAAATTTAAACAAAAAAAAAGAAGAGAACAGAGTTTCTTAAATTTTTTAAGTCTTTAAATTAGCAAAAAAAATACCTAAAATTTTTATTTAGCTTTATTTTTTGGTTGATTTTGATCGGTTATGGTTGAATCTTTTACCGTTTTCCGTTGCTTTTTAATAAAACCGAAAATTCTGTTTTAGTGCAGGCACTTAGTACTATATCTACCCGATGTTATAGTGTCCTAATTTTTAAGCCTGTGCTAAAAATAATTTTTTTAATTATAAATAGAAAAATAAGGGTTCCGTAAGGGGCATTTTAGCTACACTTGCTACAATGCCCCTTATTTTAAGTCACCACGACTCGCAAGCCTGTTTATTTCTAATCAGTCCCATTTGGTGGCGAATGGTTGCGCCCATCTAGAGTTACAATGCGCTGTATGTAACGCATCCGCTTAGCTTTTGTTTATATGCAAGTCGATTACGATTAATCTTTTTATAATTTTGCATTTAACATCTTACGATGTTAGAAAATTTCATCACTTACTGAGAATTGTACCTTAGACCTTTCGCTCCATAGGACTCGACTTACACCACTCGGTCACGCACTGCATTAAAAAGCTAGGGAATACGGCAATAAATTTAATAAAAGTGTTTTTTGGTTCAAATCAAAGAAAATTTTTTTGAATTTTTAAAAATTTTATTTAAAAAAAAGGAATGTTTGGAAAAAAACTTTGGAATAAAATTTTAAATTTTAATTTAAAATTAATTCCAAAAAAAGGTTATATTAACAAAGGTATTTTTTAAAAATTATCAAATTTCACGTTTAAAAAAAAACAAAGTTAAGAATAAACTTTTTGATCGGCTTTATCGACTAATCGAGATGACTCGTTCATACGCTCCGCATTTTCCAATCTCAAATTTTTCTTTAAAAAAAAATTAATTTTGAAAAAATTTAAATTAAAAAAGAAAAATTTTGACTTACTTGAGCTTTTTTTGTTGAGAATTCTTTAAATATATAAAAAGCTGATAAGGCTAAAATAAATCCACCTAAAGTTGCCATTACAATTGGGATTATATTTACTAATTTCATGTAAAAGGCAACTTTTTTTAACTGAGCTGCTGTATCTGAATTTAAGGCCAAAGTCTTAAAAAAAAATTATATAAAATTTATATAAAGCTTTTTTTTTCTCTAAATTATACAAACCTCATCGAACCAAACAACGGGAAACAACATAGGCTTTACTTTTTTTACAAGACTTGATTTCGAAAAATAAATTCTAATTTTTTAGAAAATTTATTTAATTTTGAAATTATTACTTAATTTTATCATTTTGTGGCATATAAAAACTAACTTGGAGTCTAATATTACCTCCGAGAGGCACCGATGTAGTCTAAGAAAACAATTTTAGTTTTTAATTTGTTTTTAATTCTACGTTTTAAATTTAGTTTTAATTACGGGTTCAAAATGTATGACAAAATCATGCAAATTATTGTCAGGCTTTAAGCCTTTAACAGCATTAACAAATTTCTCGTCTGCATTTAGAAAATGTGGTTGAGAAATAAAACCAGACACACCTCCGTAACAATTACTTATGTTCAAAACACCATTGCCTAAACAATTAGTACAAAATCCATCGTTATCTGGATTTAATGTCGAGTTATAAAATGCATCCTTGGGCAAATGAAAATCATACGCGTGCACTCCGTTAATAACACTATCTTTTAAATAAGTTAAGTAATATGATCTAAACTCAAAATATTCAATTTTTCATGCATAAAAAAAATGTTTTTTTTTTAATTTTTACCTGCACATGTCGGGATTAAAAGAGTAAAGTCTTGTTTTACGGTTTAGAAATGGTGGATAGAATGTGCCATCTGTACCATTTATTAAATTTGCTGACTCACTCTCCCAAAAGTTAAGTTTTCTAAAGTGTTAACAAATATAAGCATTTAATTTAATAGCTTAAAAAAAATAAAATTTACTCTAAGCCATTCCATGCTATAATTTTTGCTACATTTGAAGCGTAGTCATTTCCTGTCATCATAGTATAATTTTGCCATTCGGTTGCGTTTTTCTTTAAAAAAAAATAACAATAAGCAAATAGCTTTAAGTATGGGACGACCAATTCAACATACAAAAAAAATTCAATGTACAGATCAAAAATTTTCAACAGACATATCATATCATCTTAACAGATTAAACTTTAAAAATAGAAAATAATTTTAAAACGCACATAAATATGTTTACTAAATTATCTTTTTGAATCTAATTACTAGTTATTATATGTTCGTTAATTGTATATTTGTTTTAAATTTCTAAATTTTTTTACAGTACGCTTTATTTATGGGCGAACTGATAATGTGGAACGTACTGAATTTTGAGAGGCCTTGGCTCAAGAAATAATAAATAAATAAATATGTTTAACTATGTCTGTTGAAAATAATTTTTTGAATTGTGAAACAACAATCTTTTCAAGGATTTTATATGTTTTTTTCCTCTTAAGTATTTAGTCTTTAACGTATCTTTGTATCATATTTGATACATTTCTAAAAGTTATTAAAACTTTATTCACATCACATCAATATAAGAAAATATTTTATATATCAAAATAAAGCTAATTTCGTAACATAATGTCACAAGACGTAATATTACGCACTATTAGGTAATATTACACAAAAAATAAATTTTCTATACTTAGTTTACTAATTGTTACGCAAAGTTACATTCTGTGACGGTAAGTTACTCAATGTTACGCAGGATTACACTAAGAACATAATGTTCCGTTATGTTACGCAATGTTACGGGATTTTTTTTCAAAACCTGTTTTTCTGCACTAAAAAAAATAATTCCGTCTTTCATCGTAACATGACTTAATGTTACGTAACATTATGAAACCGATGACCGTAAAATTGTGTAATTTTGTGTAATATTACCTAATAGTGCGTAATATTACGTCTTGTGACATTATGTTACGAAATGTTACGTTCAGAGTAACTTGACGTCATGTTACGTCATTTTACGTCGCATTACGTAATATGACGTCACCTTGCGTCCGATACGCAATGAGACGTGATGAGACGGGTGTGTCACAACGAGTAACATTACGTCATATTACGTCGCACTGCATGGTACGGGCCACCAATATATCAAAATCATAACACACTACGAAATCTGAAGATTTTTTAATTTTAGAGATAAATCATTAGACTCAGGTGTGTCTCTTGTTTTTTAAACTTTTTCCTAAAAAACAAAGGAGACTGGAAAATAATGGTACAAATTAAAACTGTACCATTATTTTAATTAACTACTCCAATGGTCAGTCAACTCATCGATCACTTATTTTCATTTCTAATTTTCTTTTCTTATTATGTACTTAAGTAATTAAAAAAATATTTTTCTATTCATTATTTTTACTCTTATTCTATTATAAAGAATGGCTAAAGGAGTTTAATTACTCGTGCTTTTTAAAATAAATTGTATAAACTATTTAAACAAAAATTATTTAACTTACCCCATTTATTAAACTAAATTTTTCGTCTTTGATAACTTGAGGCATAAAAGTTTTTGCAAGTTTCATTAAAGGATCATTGTAGCCAGATATTAATTCACCTGCTGTTTTAGTAACGAAGAGTTTCGTATTTAGAAAGGCTAACAATGTATTTACTAGCGTGGGGCCTAGCTCTTTGAATCGACTTCTGACTGTTTGTTCAATCATACCCTTTATTAGAAAATATTTATATATTTTTTAAAATCTAATTTAAAATACAGTACCGATTTGCCATTATGTTTTCACCAGATTTCTCGTGAATTCACCGGAATTCTTCGAAAAAAAAATCGTGAATTTACTAGATTTCCAGTGAGTTTCTCGGATTTCGAAAAGTCCAAAAAAAAATTCGTTTTTATATGTTTTTCCCTCCATATTAAAAATTTTCTTTGAAATAAATATTATGGAAATAAATTCTCCGAAATTTTAGCGATTTTTTTTAAAACAAATATGGAGGGAAAAACATATAAAAACGAATTTTTTTTTTGGACTTTTCTAACTGGAAATTCAGAGAATTCCGGTGAATTCACTGGAAATCTAGTAAATTCACGATTTTTTTTTCGAATAATTCACTGAAATTCCGGGGAATTCACGAGAAATATGGTGAAAACATAGTGACAAATCAGTACTGTAAATCAATAAATACCACAGCAGGTATGTTTAGAAATGTAAGTATATCACTTTCTGACCCATTCGAAAGTGACGGTTCAAAATGAAGCGTAACAACTGGAGTGAACCTTATTACTTCCGGTCCTAAAAATTCAATATGACGTTTTTCCCAAACTTCACTGTAAGTATAAGGTCCCATTTGAACAAGTTGGGGCTTTTCACCTTTTTCAACTTCTAAAGGATTTCGCACATCGAATAGATAGTATTTACGATAAATGGTAGCAGGTGGATCCAACCAAAATTTATAAGCATCAGAACCATTTTTTATAACAACATTCTTAATATTTAAAATCTAACTTTAAATCTTTTTTTTAAATTTTTCTAATTACTACCTCATGAATTTTATTTTGAACCATATACTCGGACAAAAAGAAACTTCCAACAGCGCTTAGAATCAAAGCTGTGCCAGATATTATTAGTAAAAAATTAAAGCACGATATACTACGACGATTCATTTCACTTTTTCTTTTTTAATTTTCAACACAACTAAAATAATTTTTTTAAAAAATAATAGAAAGTTTCATCTAAAAAGGAATGATTAGATCGAGAATTATGTAAATCTGAATTATCTTTGAGAACTATAAGGCACGTTTAAGTAATTGAAGTATTTTTATTTCATTTTTTTGTATGATAACTATGTGACTGTTTAGGTAAACGAAAAAAGAGATATCACTTATCTAATTTGTTTTTAAAAAATCTTTCTAAGAATAAACATTCTTAACCTATTTTTAAAAACGGCTGCAGCACTTATCCAACAACAAAAAAAATCATAATATTTAATCTTTTCTAAGTTAAATTTGAAAATTTTGCTTATACTTAAAACAAAAAAAAATTCAAATTTTATAAATTTTAAATTAAAATAATTGTCCTAAGTGCTTAAAAAACTATGGTCAATTTTGGTAAAAAAATTTTAAATGACTATGTTGTTCCAGTATTTAAAACAGTAAAGAAAGACAGTGAAAGATGATATTTTTTATGAAAAATATCACTTTATTGTTTAATAAAAATAAAAATGTTGAATGAAAGTCAAATAACAAAATGATCCCATGATGAAAAATTTTTGAAGATTAATTAAATATATTCAGGGTGATAAATATAGAAACAAAAACATAAAGTTTTGTTCAAATAGAAATGATAACTAAAAAAAAGATGACAATTATATTGATGGTGTTGGGCATAAAATAAAATTTATCATATCTAACTAGAATATCAAAAAGATGAATTACAACCATCTAAATAAAACGATTCTGAACGATTTATTGAAATTAAAGAGGGTTTTCATCTCAGGAATTTAATAATAAAATTAGAAATAAATAATATCTTTTTTATTATTTTAACAAGAAAAATCATTGCTTTATGAACGTTTTTAATTATCTAAAAGTTACACATGGCTTTTAGTGGGGACTTTGTGACCGGGAGTTTTCAAAGTTCGCCTTAGATATCTGTTAAAACATTTTAATTAATAAAACATTTAATTAATAATTTATAAAACATTTTATCTTACAGATTTATCAGGGTTGTTTTACCTACGTCGACAGCCCATACAAATAACGGGCGTCGTTATCGACAAAATATTGTTTTTTTAGTCTAATTAATAAAAGTGAAGTATGATTTTAATAATGTTATAAAGGAATTACGTAATAATTTCCATCATCAAATCGATTTTTTTAAAATGTTTATTTAAATCTATCATAGAAACATTTCATTTGTATAATAAGGCTATGCTTAAAATCAAGATTCGAAATCTTTCTTGTACTGAATTTTTGTATTAACACAAAAATTTTTATTTTTATTTTGCTGTTTTAATCTCTAAAATCGAAAGTCTGGAATGAATATCTATTAGTACGCGATATTGTATAAGATTGTATTATGTAAGATTAGCTCATTTCTTGATTTTTAAGAGCAGCCTTAAGTATGACGTTATGTTTAAAATACAGTCGAACCTCGTTAATCCGGTCCTCGCTAATCCGAAATGATTTCTAATTCCCAGTTATATTTAGTCCAATAAAATTTTAACTCGATAATCCTGTATTCCTATTGTTCTAACAAAAAACCCCTTTGTATCAGAGACTTCTGATTTATTTCTCTCTATTGTTACAAAAGATAGTGGAAAAATATTGATTAAAAAATAAAATAATTTAATAAAAAATTAAGAAAATTTTCAGAGAGATTGTAACCTTAAAATTATAAATTTTTACAATTTTTTAACGTTAGTAACATTAAAAATCCGGGTCATGTCGACAATGTGCACAATGGTTCACCAATTTAGTGAACATTTGGATCATGTCGACTTAGTGAACTTTTTTTTCACCAAATTCTTGGTCACCTAATTCGTGAACATTTTTGAAAAAAAATTTACTTATTAAAATTTTAAATTTATTTAAAATACCTTCAAGGTAAAATTGACGGTTTTTAGAAAAAGAATTTGTGTTTAAACTTAGGCCAAACAGGAGTGATCATTTATAGTAATATGAATACATCACAACCCAATACATCTTTTTTAGGACCATTTATTTGTATTAATAAAACTTTATTAAATTTTTTTGTGATCAGAAAATTTTTTTGGTGAACAAAAACTTCACAAAGTCGACATGATCCAAATATTCACCAAATTGGTGAACCATTGTGCACATTGTCGACATGCCCAAAAAATCCTTCATGTTACAATTTCCTTTATCCATCTCCTCTTCTTAATATTATAATTAGGAAATCTGATTTAAAGATCGATTTTTTTTAGAAAGAGAGCCAAAGCTTTTCCCTAATTTGGCTAACTCAGCGATTTTTGGAAGAAAATTAAAAAAAAATTAAGAACATTGTTTTAATTGAATTTAATAATGTGTCTTCCTAATTACCACACTCAAAAGACGTTTCAACACATTCACTAAAACTTTTGTTGATTTGAAGCCTTTTTTAGAAGATAACAAAACAAAAACAAACAAACTAATATTTATTTTATATAAATCTTAGTCATGATGTTGAGTTGAACCTTTAATATTTCTCTCAAAACCAATAAGCTTAGCGACTTTTTTTAGTCATGGATATGCTGAACAATTATCCCTTTAATAATATACTTTAATTTTTATCTTTATTACAATTAAATAGAAAATTTTTTTATTCTTCAAAAAATTTAATCTCAGAGTTAAACACTTGGAAATGACTCCGATTCAGGCTTCTATGTCAGACTCAGACTCCGACTCGAAGTAATCAAAAAAATCTCATTAGGTTCTGATTTTAGTTAAGTCTCATTGACCCTAATGACTCTGAGTCAAGTCATCAAGAAATCGACGTGTCCCGAACTCTGGTTTAGCCTTGGATTTAGTCATTTAATTTTTTTCTTCAAATCATTATTTTTGGGATTTTTAAAGAAATTAAAAAAAACACTAGATTTTTATATAATCAACTACGAGCATTACTTCAATTATAAGGCTTTTTGCAAGTGATTTTATAGATAAAAAAGATATAATTAATTTTTTTAGAATAATTTTGAAATTCTTTTGTGAAAGCAAAAAAAAAATAAAATTGAGTCAGTCAAAAAAATATTATTAGCTTAACTTCTGAATTATTTGTAATTTTTTTTTAAATTGGTTTAAAATTATTTTAGAAAAACATTTAAAGTTAGGCATTCCCCCACCCATTTTACTTTATTTAGATTAAATCCAGTCAAAAGCCCAGTAAAGAGACTTATCGGAACCCATTAAATTTCCCTTAAAAAGAAAAGCCTTCTTTTCTATATGTTCAAAAAGTCTTAATAATGTTTTGAATTTTTCAGCAAGCTGTCTGTTGTAAAAAATGTATAAAAAGAAATTAAAAAGTCGTAAAACAATATAAATAAGTAAATAGTTATGTTTTTATAAAAATCAATCTTCAAATAAATTTAGCTCCAAATTAAATTTAAAAAATCAAAAAAAGAATACTGTTTGTTAAGTTTTCTTTCCTTTCTATTAAAAATTTCACTAATTTAGGAAAACCTCATGTACAAATACTTTAACATGGCGAATCGCAAAAAAATTCTTCCCCGTCATTTTACATTGGAGAAAAAAAAGAAATTATAAGATATATATATTTAAAAAAAGCTTTACAGGCTTTACTAGTGAAAATTTGAAGTAATCTCTAAAGAAAGTTGATTTAAAAGTAGAAAAGTCTAAGTTATCAAATATTAAGGGTTCTAGAGTCTTGATGTAATTACTTGAATTACTGATTAGTTGAAGGAGAGCTTCTAAATTCTCGTGAATTTTAGAAGCATACTTGTTTAGATTTTTAATTATAACAATCAGCAGTTTTAGAATTCGGAAGTAAGGTTCTAAAAGAAGTAAAAAAGTTTGCTTTAAAGTTTCAAATTTCATTAAAAAATTTAAAGAAAAATAATCAAAAGTTTTAAGTTTTAAAAAGTCTTTTTAATTTTTTTCACATTATTTCGTTTCAACATGGTTTCACTTCAATTTTTTTTACTTTAAACTAAAAAACAAAGAAATTTTTTCCGAGTTTTGCGCTCAAAATATATATGCTTTGGAAATAAATTATCAAAATTGAGAGAAATAAATAGTTGATTTAAATCTTAATTTTTTTTTTTTAATTTTTTTCATTATATTACATTTTTGAGCATTGGAAATTGTTTATTTGGATTCAAACGAATCATTAACTTTCATAACGTCAACCGTAACTTTTGACCATAGCCCGTGTTAATTAGCCTTAATTTTCAAATTTAAGATTTTTGAATTATAGTTACGGTTACGGTCAAAAGTTACGGTTGACGTTACATTTATAGAAGAACCACTGTAAACCACATCAAAAGTTTGAAAAATTTTGATGTTGTTGTTGACGGATGAGGTAGAAAAAAACATAATAAAAGTGAATAAAACATAAATTGATTTGTCCCAAAAATTAAAATTTAGAAATGTTAATAAAACAAAAAGTATTATTGATCATAAAAATCGCCAAAATTTTAAAATTTTTGTTAAAAAATTAATATAAATATATAATATTTAAATCAAATTTTTTTTTTAACCTTTAAAAAGATTAATTCTTCGAAAAATTAAATTTTTTTAAAATTTAAATATTTTTTCAAAATTGGTTTAATTTTTTCTATATTGAAAAGAGTTTTTCGAAGGTCTTGCCACAAACTCTAGATAGTACTACTATCTAGGTCGAAAAATTCCGAAATTTTACCACCCTCTTTTTTGAAACTGAAAGGTCTGTGAATACATTTCATTAATAAAATCAGTGGGTACAAATTCGAAACTCCGATTTGTACCAAGATATAACTATCGAGGGATTGCGGTACTAAAATAAAACATTACCATCTTTAAAATAGTTTTTATTTTAATTGATTAAATAAATTTTTATTCACACATTTTTATTGTTAAAAAAAATTTTGTTGAAGTTAAATTTTAAAAAATTCGGTAGGCCAACAAAAAAAATTAGATTTTTCTAGTAAAAAAAATTAAACGAATTATATTTAGTGAAACACTGGATATTCAGTAATCTAAAACTTTTTAGGAAAAAATTACAAAGATTGATGAAAAAAGAAATAAAATATTAGTCAATAAAACTAGAGAATGCTTAGTCAAGCATTTTTAAAACATGAAAATGCCTAAGAAATATTAATTAAGTCTTCGGTTGCATAATTTTAAGTTAAATTTTTATCAAAAAAATAAGTAAAAGTATGGTTGCTAAAAAAAAAAACAATGAAGATATCATGACTAGAAAATTTTTACAAAATTTTAATTATAATTGTAATTCACAATCCATAAAACTTTATGCAGAAAGTGCAGATTTTAAGAGATTCACTTCGCTTTCTTTATTTTCTTTGATTTTCTTAAAAAAAAATTAAAATTATAATGCTTACTTTAAATTTTATATAAAAAATCAATTTTTGCTTACTATCGACTTCTTCTTCTTCTTCTCTAAAAGGTTTATCAAATTTAATATAGAGGCTACACAAATCACTAAGACACCGAATGAAATCAGAAGTAGGTATAAATAACTAGATAGATTGATGTAAATAACCATTTTTTGAATTTCTTCTTTTGTATTTGAATTTAATTCGAAACTCTTTGAAAATAAAAAAAATAAACTTTTAATTTACGTAAAAAATTTAAAAATCTTACTTCGTCAAACCAAATCATTGGTAAAAGAACTGGCTTTACTTTTTGAACTAAGCTTTAAAAATAAACTAAAATCAATTTTCTGACTTTTATTTTAGAAAAGATTTATAGCTAACTTGAAATTGGTGTTTCGAGACAAAAAAAAATTTATTTGAAAACGTATATTTCCCGCAAGAGGCGTTGTTATGGTCTAAAAATAACTCAAATAATTTATTAATTCATTTTTAAAGACAAACAAATAAAAATAACCCACTGGTTCAAAATGAATTTTTGAATCATGTTTTTCAATATTAGGTTCCAAGCCATAGACATTATCAATAAATTTTTTATCAGCGTTTAAAAAGTGAGGTTGAGAGAGGAATGCAGAAATACCTTAAATATTTCATTTATTTCTCGAAAATTCTCTTTGAAATTCATTTGGCTAAAAAGTTACCTCCGTAACAAGCACTTATGTTCTGAGCTCCATTTCCAATATTGCCTTTACTAAAACCAGAGTTTTCAGGGTCGGAAAAGTCAAAAGTTGTTTTTGGTAAGTGAAAATCGTATGTTTTTATTCCATCAATAAAATTCTCTTTTTCGAAGGATAAATAATACGAACTTTAAAAAAAAAAGTTATTTTTTGGTGTTAAACAGACAATAAAAAATTATTTAAATTTCGAGATAAAATGCCATAAAAGAAATTTTTTGCCCCGCGGCAATCAAGACGGTCACCAACAATATTACTTATATGCTTCACAGACATTTTTTTTAGATATTACTAAGGTGTCCCAAGACATTAGTATCTTTAAATTTTATTCCTCTATTGCTAAAAAGTATATAAGCGATTTCAAAAAATTTTCTCAATAAAAATTCAAATATATAATTATAATATCGAGCGAAGATGGTTTCGATTATTTGCCTTATTTTTAGTCATTTTCTATTAAAATTTTAGTTTTTCTGAAATCTTTATTTTGGTTATTATGAATCAAATTGTTCAAAATCAAAACCAAATTTTTAAGAACTTGATTAACTCTATAATTTGAAATATTTTCGGAATATTTTTATCAGAATAGACATGAGTTATTAAGGCTCAAAAACAGCCAAATCTTAATCTAAGAATTGTACAGTAAGATTCTTAAAGTCAAATTCTTAATGTTAAAAAAAGGACTGGTATAATTTTTTATTATTTCTTTTTAATTTTATTTACCGACACATATCCGGACTAAATGAATACAATCTTTTATTACGATCTAAAAATGGAGGATACAATGTTCCATCTGTTCCATTAATCATATTTGCTTGATCACTAGACCAAATATCTACTTTTCTTAAAAATATTATTTTAAACCCTTGAAAAAAAAGACTTTAAAAATTTTAAAAATTTACTCTTTTCCATTCCAAGAGATTATTTTAGCTATGTTTAAAATATCATCATTTCCAGTCATCATTTTATAGCTTTGCCATTCAGTGCCATTTCTCTATGAAAGAAAATAATTTAAAAAAAAATCAAATTATTTTAATTTAACATTAAATGTTACGCCATTGAGTAAACTAAATTTATCATCTTTGATTTTATCTGGATTATATTGTTTTCCTAATTCCATTAGACGATCCGTGTATCCGGATATTAATTCACCAACTGTTTTAGTCTCAAAAAGCTTTGTATCCTTTAGTAGCAAATTGAGCATAGTGTATCCAAAACCAGAAGAATTTTCTATCACTCCCTAAAATTTCCATTTAAACTTAATACAAAAAGTCTTTTAATTGTAAAAACTCACTAAAGCCGGAATATTGAGAAAAGTAATTAGATCAGTTTCGAGTCCATTCGAAAGAGATGGTTCAAATTTGAGAGTTACAACAGGTGTAAAACTTATTACGTTAGGTCCGAAAAATTTTATATTTCGCTTTTCCCATTTTTGGCTATAAGTATAAGGACCCATTTCGACTAATTTAGGACGACGGCCTTTTTGAACCTCTTTAGGATTCGTTATATTAAATAAATACATTTTCCTATGTATTTTAGCTGGTGGATCTAGCCAAAATTTATATCCATTTGATCCGTTTTTGATTGCTATGTTCTAATTAGAAGAAAATTTTAGCCAAAAAGATTTTTTAAAAATACCAATAAATAAAAAACTTACTTCTTTAATTTTATTTTGAACAATTAAAGGAATAAAAAAAAATGATGAGATTCCAATTAAAATAAAAAACAGACCAATTGCAAATAAAAAAAATTTGGATTTAAAAATGCTTAGAAAGTTAAACAAAGTCATCTTGTAGGTAAAGTTTACTTTATTTATCTAAAAAATTCAAATTTTTGAATTTCAGTAGTAGTTAAATTAAATAGTAAGTTGGAAGCCAAAAATAACGCATAATAACTCTAAAATTTAAACTGAAATTTAAAATTTATTTTTTTCAAATGAATTGAAAATGAAAACTTTTCAAAGTCACATTTCATGTTAACATGACTATAAAAACAAACTTTATTTTTTAATAATGAAAATTTAAAATAGAAAAATGAAATTGATTTTTGTGTAACAATGACAAAAGTCTAGGTAAATTGCTAAAAAGTATATTCAAAAAAAATTTAGCTAAAATTTTAAGTTTTCATTTTGGTAAATTTTGATCTTATTTATTGTTGAGTGTAGCTTTTAAGTGCATGAATGAATTAGATCAAAGACAAAAACAAAATTTAAGTGTTTTTTTTTTTTTTAATTTTATTTAAAAATTTCTTTGAAAAATAGAAAAAAATATTTTTATAAAACAACTTAAAAATAATATAAACAAAAGAATTTTCAAAATTATTACTATTATTTAAGTTTTACATGACAATTATAATACAAAATTATGAATAAACTTTTTGATCTGATTCCTGGAGTAAACTTGATGTCTCGTTAATAGGCTCTAAATTATCTAATCTCGCATGCTTTTTAAAAAATTGAATATAATTGAATAAAAAAATTATTGATTGAAAATTTTCACTTTACTTACTTTAGCTTTATTTGTTGAGAATTCTTTAAAAATATAAAAAGCTGATAAGGCTATTATAAATCCGCCAACGGAAGCCATGACTATAGGGATTATATTGACCAATTTAGAGTAAAATGCGACTTTCTTTAACTGAGCAGCTGTTTCTGAATTCAAAACTAATGCCTTAAAAAAAATTAGATGTTAGATCATAAATTTTCAGTTTAAATCAAACTAACCTCATCAAACCAAACAACAGGAAACAAAACAGGCTTTACATTTTTAACAAGACTTAATTTTGAAAAAGCTTTTTAAATAATTCGAAATTTTATTTAAACTAAAATTACTTGATTTTATCATGTTGGAGCAAATAAAAACTAACTTGAAGTCTAATATTACCTCCTAATGGTACAGCTGTAGTCTTAATGATATTTTATTATATATTTTTTTTTTACAGTTTTATTTAATTTCTTTACGGGTTCGAAGTGAATGACGAAATCATGTAGATTATTATCAGGCTGTAGACCCTTAACATCATTAACAAATTTATCATCGGCATTTAGAAAATGTGGTTGCGAAACAAAACCAGATACACCTCCGTAACAATTACTTATGTTCAAAACACCATTGCCTAAACAATTAGTACAAAACCCTAAGTTGTCTGGATTTAAAGATGAGTTATAAAATATGTCCTTCGGCAAATGGAAATCATAGGTATGAACTCCGTTAAAAACGCTATCTTTATGATACGTTAAGTAATATGATCTAAAACAAAATTTTTTTTTTAAATTTATTAAAATAATGAATTATGATGATGATAACCTGCACATATCTGGACTAAATGAGTATATTCTCTGATTTCGGTTCAAATATGGTGGAAAAAATGTACCATCTGTACCATTTATCAAATTTGCTGACTCACTCTCCCAGAAATTCAGTTTTCTAAAGTAAAAAAAAATTTAAAAATATAATTTAGTTTTTAAAAATATAATAAATACTCTAAGCCATCCCATGCCATAATTTTAGCTACGTTTGAAGCGTAATCATTTCCTGTCATCATAGTATAATTTTGCCATTCAGTTGAGTTTTTCTTCAATGTAAAAAAATAGCATATTAGAAATAATATTAGAATATTAGGATTAACTTTTTAGTGTAGGTACTAGAGACTCCCTAGAGTACAATTATACTATGACTGATTCGATCTCTGAAGAAATATACACTATCCTAAGGATCAAGTTACAAAAAGACTTAGGAATTTTATTCCAAAGTGAAACTCGAATACTCAACTTTAACGATGTGTCGTTAAAATCGAGCAATTACTTTAATTAAAAGGAATTAATGCTGCTAAGGCAGTCAATTCAGAAGGAGGCAATTAGATCTAAACTTAATTTCATAAATTTATGATGGTTATTTGATTAACTTACCCCATTTATTAGACTAAATTTATCATCTTTGATTACTTGAGGCATAAAGGTCTTGGCAAGTTTCATCAATGGATCACTATAACCAGATATTAATTCACCCGCTGTTTTAGTTACAAATAACTTAGTATTTAGAAGGGCTAATAAAGTATTTACAAATGCCGGACCAAGATCTTTAAATCGACTTCTTGCTGTTTGTTCAATCATGCCCTTTATTTAAAAAGAATAATTTTTTTTTTAATTAAAAAATTTTATAGGAATAAATACCAAAGCAGGTATGTTTAAAAATGTAATTATATCGCTTTCTGATCCATTTGAAAGAGATGGTTCAAAATAAAGTGTAACTACTGGGGTAAATCTAACTACATCTGGTCCTAAAAATTCAATATGACGTTTTTCCCATACTTCACTGTAAGTATATGGTCCCATTTGAGCAAGTTGGGGCTTTTCACCTTTTTCAACTTCTAAAGGATTTCGTACATCAAATAAATAGTATTTACGATAAATGGTAGCAGGTGGATCTAACCAAAATTTATATGCATCAGAACCATTTTTTATAACAACATTCTTTTTTTTTTTTATTTAAAAATTAATTCTATATTTAATCTTCAATTTTGAATCTAATAAAAAAAACTACCTCATGTATTTTTTTCTGCATCATTGAGTCGGAAAAAAAGAAAGTTCCAATAGCACTCAAAATCAAAGTTAGACCAGATATGAGAAGTATAAAATTAAAACATGACATATTTCGAGAATTCATTTTTTTTTTTGAAATTAAAATCCAAAGCTAATTCTTAAAAAATTTAATAAAATTTGTATTCATCTATTAAAATAAAATTTTATTTTATGAGAATTAAGTAAATCTGAATTATCTTTAAGGTAAACTATACTATTCGCACTTACGAAGTTTAAGTATTTTTTTTAATCTATTTTAATTATCTAAAGGACGAAGATGTTTAAAAACAAAAAATCATTTATCTAGTATGTTTTTAAGCTGTCTACTAAGAATAAACATACTTAACCTATTTGTTAAAATTAAAACAATGACTAAAATACTTATCCAACAATAAGCATCATAATATTTGTTTTAGCTAAATTTCTTGAGTTAAAGATTTGAGTATTTAAAAGAATTAAAAATTCTGGCAAAATATCATTCTTGAAATTAAATTTTTAAATATTAAATTTTTTATAAAAAATATGGCTTTCAGTGTTTTAAAGACAATGGTCAATATTAGTAAGAATTTGTCAAATGACTATTCTGTGCCAGTATTTAAAACCCTTAAAAAAGAAACCGTATTTATTTTTTTTTTCGATTTTTGAAATTAATTTTTTTTATTTTGCTTTTCGTTAGGAATTTGAGACAAGGTTTTATGAAAAAAATCGCTATATTGTTTATAAGTATAAAAATGTTGAATCAAAATCGGATGGTAAAAACGAAAGTGATGATCACATGGCGAAAAATGTTTGGAGGTTAATTAAGTATACTCAAGGTGATAATGATAGAAAAGAAAATATGAAATTTTGCATGCCAGTTTTAGTCCAAATAGAGAGGATAATGAAAACCAGTAATAATTCTCAAGATTGTATTGAAAATGAGATTAAAATTATGGTTTCATTGCCACCAGAATATCAAACTGATGAATTTCAACCACCTAAACCAAATGACTCTGAACTTTTTATTGAAGTTATTGAAGGATTCGAATGTTATGTGAAGTATTTAATTTTTAATAGTTTAATTTTAGTTAAATATATCTTAATTTTTTTACTCAAAGAAGTTTTTCAGGCTATGCTAATGGAAATGTCTATCTTGCTGAAAGAGAAAATTTAAGAGATATTCTAAAGAAAATTGGCATAGAAACAGATAATTCTAAGTTTATATGTATTTCTTATGATCCACCATATAAAGCTTTTAATAGACGCAATGAAGTTATAGTTCTACAAGCTTAACAAAAAATTGCCAAAAATAGGTCTTTAGGAATTGTTTTTTAGTTTTTTTTTATTTCAACTTTTTTTGATAAATTTATTTTTTTATATTTTTAATTTTTAATTCTTTAATTAAGGATCTCTCTAAAAGAAAACGCTGCTTATTTAAACATAAAAAACAGATTGAATTTGATTTCTCAAGTTTGTCACACTCATCCCTAAAAAAATAATTGTTTCAGCCCATTTAAAAGACGTTTAAACACACTCATTAAAACTTGGAAACACAACAATCCTTATAAACCTTTTCAGCACATGAGAAAATTAATTTTCAAGAAAAACTAAGTTTTTGTCTTACATATACACCAGGTTTAAAAGGCAATAAATGGTCTTAGTATTGAGAATAAAATACCTTTAAGTTAAAAATTCGTTAATCTTAATAGTTTAGAGAAGGTAATTCGTGATTCGACTGAGCATCGTGATTTAGAGATATTTGAATGAAAAAATTAGAAATTAGTGTCTTATTTTTCTTAGGAGGATTTCCTATCAATTCTATAAAAGTTTTAGTTTTTAAGTAAATCTATTTTCTTGATCGTTCATTGGCTTTTTCATTAATAAAATACTATTAATTAGGATCTTTTTTTAATGATTTCTGATCTATTAATGTCTTTTTTAATTTCATGAATTGCTGTATCGAACTTTTTAGACCTTTTACAGCATTTTTTCTGTGTAAGAAAAGCAACCGTAGTAACGAGGCTTTCTTTTTGTAGTATTGATTTTTAACCTCGGATCTTATAATTTTTGGTCTTAACAAAAAGCCTATAAGAATCTTAATAAAGCTCATTAGCTAAAAAAATAAAAATCATTAACGTACAAATAAAAATCATCCGGTTTATAAATATATATTAATAAATCAAAAACTTGATTTTTCCCTATTGCTACTTAATTATGTAATAATCCTCATTGAGTTGCTTTTTTCACTAATAGAGAGAAATCGAAATAAAAAAACATCTATAAAAAAGTTATAATGAAAAAAAAGACATAACCAGTACTGTACCATTACCAATTTTTAAAATATTCTGTTTTGGAAGGATAAAAAATTGAACAAAAAGAATGAAAAAATTTATGATAAAAACTATGTTTTTAGTGTTAAATAAGAATTTGAATGCTCTAATTCATCATAAGTATTTCATTTAGTTTATTCGTTGAGCTTCTCGATATCAAAATAATCACATATTACTATATTTTTTTACCATCGTCTGAATATATAATACAAAAAAAATCCAACAAAAAACTACGTTTATTTTATTGTTCATCTTTGAGTGACTATTTAAAAAAATATATTGCTCAGATCTTTATTATACCAGACAAAATCTGAGATTTAAAGCTTTAACAAGAAAATAGAGCTTGAAATTAGAATATATGAAAAAAATTCTTTTATCGAACTATTCGATATAATCGAAAATTGGACAAATTTTATACTGGCTTTTGAAGACTGAGTGGAAAAAAATCATGATTAAGATCGATTGAATAGTACATCATTAGAATTCAATAAAATTATATGAAAAAAATTTAAAATAAATAGTTCACTTTTCTTTAGAGTCCAATTTTTATCTGGGCTCAAAAAGAATGCTTTTATTTGTCCAAAGATATTTTTTGCGTCTTTTTAAAACATGCTTTTAATAATAAATATAAACAATTATTTCACTTACGAATATTTTAGAGAGGTGTATTTATTTTTAATTGTAGTAAATTGCTGCACGAAACTTTTCCAATTACGTTGAAGTACCTTTAAAAAAAAACGAGAAAATTTTTATTTTAATTATTTATTTAAAGTTTCTGTAAAAAATCACATGAATTAAAGTTTTAAGAAAACAACGACAACAACAACAAAAACAAAAATTACTTAACAATTTATATCAAAATAAGCACAACAAACTCAATTTATCTCTTTTGACGAAGAGAAAAAAAAAGCCAATATTATATATTTGACAAAAAATAGATAAGCAGAAGTTTTTAAAGTTTATTTTATAATAAATTTTTTTTATCTAGGAAAAAGTTTAAAGTAAAATTTTTATTTCGAAAATTTAACTTAATTTTTTCAAATTAAAAAAAAAAAAAACAATTATTCATAAATCAAACATTCTTATTTCTTAAAATTTTGTTAACTAAAGAAGATTTTTCAACTTCATAAATTATGCTTGATAGTTATTTTTTGTTTGAATAGAATAGAAGAAAAAAGAAATGGCGTTTGGAGCTTTAAAAACTATGGTAAACATTGGCAAAAATATTTCCAATGATTACACAGTGCCAGTTTTTAAATCGTTAGAGAAACAAGACGTATGCCTTGATATTTTTTTTTGTTGATAATAATAAACTTTTTAAAGATAATCTAATTATTAAGGATTTTGAAATTAGATATTATGAAAAGAATCGCTATGTAATTTTTAAATATAAGATAATTGACTCGAAAGATCCAAATAAAAATAGCTCCGGTGACGATTCTGTAATGAAAAATGTTTGGAGATTAATGAAGTATACTCAAGGCGAAAACGATAAGAAATTAAACATGAAATTGTACATGCCAGTTTTTGTGTTTATCGAAACACTTAGTGAAATTGAAGAGGGTTCAAACGAAGATGTTGAGTGTGAAGTAAGAATGATGGTCTCATTACCACCTGAATTCCAAGGCGAAAATGTCGAAGTTCCTAAACCAAATGATTCAAATTTATATATAGATGTACTCGAAGGTTTTAAATGCTATGTAAGAACGTTCTCTGGTTTTGCCAATGAACAAATATTTAAAACAGAAACTCAAAAGCTAAGAGATTCTTTAAAAAAGAAAAATTTAGAATCAATTAAAAACAAAGTAATTTGTATTGCTTACGATCCACCATACAAGGCATTTGGCAGACGAAATGAAGTTATTGTAATTTCTGTCTAAATTTTTTAATATTTGTTTGTTGCTCCAAATTTAAAGCATTATTTAACCATTTTTTTTAAATCGAATAAAACATTTATGCTAAATTTATAGTTTACCTGAATTTTCTAAAAAATTATTTATATATTTTTTTAAAATAAATAAGCAAAAATGATTTCATAATTAAATAAATTGCAACTTCTTTTCAATTAGATTTTTGATAAGGTGTCCCATGTCATAAAACCCAGTTTGCAGTAACTTGAGAACCAGCGCTTTTTCTTAAAAAAGACCCTCACTTGAAAAAAAAATCTTACATCTTATTACCTGTAAAAATTCAGTTAATTTTTTAATCGAAATTGAAAACAAATATTTAAGACTCAGACTCGAGTAGTGAGTCGCCAATTTTTCAGAGACTTGTCATTTGAGTATGAGTTCTAATTTGAAAAAATTAAAAACTCGGACTCAATTCCTTAAGGTGAGTCTCATTTGACCATTACTATTAAGGTAACCATTATAGTTACCATTACGGTAATGGTAATGAAACTTTTGCCAGATCATTAGTGTAGAAATAGAGATAGTTTACGACTAATGTAGCATATAAATTTCTTATTTTTAGCAGCCAAAAAGAAATTATTGAAAATATAAATTTATTTTCTTAATAACTTTGAAAGTTTTCAAAAAAACTGAGTATTTAAGAGTCAAAAAAAATTTTAAATCTTACAAAAAAGCTAAAAATAGCAGTTAAAATTTTTCGTTTTGAAATTTTTTTGTTGACTCTCAAATGCCTCTTTTTTGGTCACTTATAAATTGAAATATTTAGCAGCTGATTAATCCCGGATAAAAATTTTATTCCTGTATTACCGTTTCGTTTTTACCATCAAGCAGACGTCTTAATGACTGTAAAACCCTTTGGCTCCTTAAGTATGCTAGGTAGTTCAAAATCTTTTCCAGAGTTAATTAAAGCGGTAGAGAAAATAAAAAGTTAAAAAGTTGAATAAAAGAATGAAAAATTTTGATTAAGGAGAATTCTAATGACAAATATTTATTGAACCAAAATAGCTTAACAAAGCCACTGTAGCAGTCAATTATGATTCAACCTACATCCTTAGCCTAATTTCGTAAAAAAAAGCCAAAATCTAAGTCAATTGAAAAATATATGTTTAGAAATTTAAACTAAGAGGACCCAAAAATTATAAGAAGAAATATTAAATATGAAAAAGAATAAATCAAAATTTTACATATTAATTTCCAGTCAATGAACCCAATTAAAATCACGCAAACCCAAAATCTAATAAATCAACATCAGGTGCATATAATTAGCTTAAATGAGACTTTTATAAAACTCAATACCTAAACTAATAGAAGGAGAAGAGGCGGAAGAGTGGTACTAGGAACAAGAGAGACTAAAAAATTGAAAATATACATAAAAGCTCTTTAAATTTTGAGCTATAAGATTATAAGCAAGATTTTGACCGAATTGTTTTTAGCGTTTCTTTGACAGTTCTTAGTTTTTTTTTGGTTGGAAAAATTAAAAATTGAAAATATTTATTAAACAAATTAATAGACCAAAAAAAAAAGAGTTATTTAATAGATATTTAAATACACATCGGGTAACCCATAACATACCATATTCAAATTTTCCTTGCGCATTATAGATAAATTTCTCAAAGTCTCTAATCGTTTAGCTTCTTTATCAAATTGTTTATTATTATAATAATCGGAATCATCAGCATGACTCTCTAGATCTAAATCAACTTGTTGTTTTTTAGGAGAAGCAGCTTTAGATTCTTTTTTATCTGATTTATTCGGTTTAGCATCTTTTTTATCTTTTTTGTTTTCATTTTTCGAATTAGCTACCGATTTACGCTCTTCTTCTTCTTTTTCTTTTTGTTGCAAAAATTTCAAATGAGGAGCTATACGATAGCGAACAATTTCTCCAATCGGTTGTCTATTTTCAATTAAATCTTTAAATATATTCTGAAATTTATCTGTATTATCAACCACTGTGGTCGTCCATTGATTTGACATAATTGATCTAATACCCGTTAAGCTTAACAACATATTCATTTCAAGTGAATTTTCACACTCTAACTCAGTCGAGCTTAAAAAAAACAATTATATTTGCTTTTAAAAATTTTAAATTTTTTTTCAAAATTTACTTTCTGAGAACATCATCTTTTCCTAAGCGACTAAAGCTTGTACTTGTTTGGACTAAGTCATTAGCTAAGACTAATCTACAAGTGTCCAAATTTAAAGAAGCTATTTTATTTGAACTGAAGTAAGACAAAAATCGTTCAGTGCCATTAAACATTAAGCAACTTGAATTTTTTAATAAAGTCTCACACTCGCCTAAGCTCGGTGAATGATCATTTCCCGTCAAACCAGACCATTTCGAGCATATTTGAGCAAACTGTTGAGAGAGCTTTTTGAATGATCCTATTGGTGTCAACTCAGTTGGAACTAAAAATACATTATTAATTTACTCATAAAAAAATGACATAAGGAAAAATAATTAATTTAATTAAACAAAAGCATGCCTTGATTTTAGACTAATTGTAAAGTAGAAACACAAACACAATTTTTTTCTCTTATACAACATTTCTACCGAATTAACGTCGGAGCGTAATCTCCCTGAACCGTATGCAATTTTTTTTTTAAATACGGAAGCAGTCAATACGTGAAATGTTGTATCTTGTACTGATGAGACTGTCAGAAATAAAAATACAGTACAAGTTAAAACTAACTTGAATTGACTACATGTAGAAGAACCTAAAAAACTTTTTTTTGACAAAAAAAATCTGGTAGTTCTTAGAGAAATTTGAAAAGAATGATTAAAATAAAAATAAAAAGGAATTTAACACAAAATAAAGTATAAGTAAAATTTTTTCAAGCATCTTTTGTAATTTATGGAGATTTTAAAATGGAATAATTAACAATATCTTGATCCCGACAAAGTAATTCGAAATCAAAAATTTAGCCATATTGGTGATTTGTACATGCAGCCCGACGATATATTATGACGGGCACACCGTTAAGTTCAATAAATGATACTCTAAAAGTATTTTGCATATCAAAGTTTCATAAAACGTAATAGGACGTAATATGAGGAAAAAAAAGATAAAAAACTTACTTTTTGAAAGTTTTAACTCATTTTTGATTTTTTTAACTTTAAGTAACAAAGGTGAAATGGTGAAACCGAAGGTAATCTTTAGATTTCTTTAAAGTAACAATAATTAACTTGACCTATCTTAGACTAATTTCTTGGTAAATAAACTAACTGAAATTATTTTGAAAATTTATTTTGGAAATTTTTGTTTAAGATCGTTAAATTCATGATAAAAATCTAAGATATGTCAGTATATTGTTACTTTATTAGAGTTTTATTGAATGATGATTGATTGAAAATCAAATAAATCTATTATTCTTTTTTTAAATTACCGCAATCGTGAGCTTTTATTATATTGCCTTTCTAACACGCCCAAAGTATCGTATTTGAAAAAATTAATCGTATCCAATTAAATGTGAAAAAATTGTTTTTCCACTTAAAAAAATTAGTGCTTGCAAAGCTTTTTTTCTCTTCGAAAAAAAGTTCGTTTTCCTAACCTGTTTTTATAAAAAAAAATGTTACGCATACGGTTCGAATACGGTATTGTATGCTAGCAATACCGTATTCGTAATGATATCAATAATTAGTTAACTCTTATTTAATTAGTAAGATTTTTTCCATAGAATCCTATTGGCTTCTTTAAGCTAGTACCAAAAAAAATATGATTTATACTTACGTCCTGTTGATGCTTCATTAAAAACATCAATTAAATAACCAACTGAAGTAGGATCAATTGTATTAGCGTGATCGGGCAAAGGTTCTAAATTTGGAGGTGGTACAACAGTTTGTTTAGGATTAGGTTTTGATACTTTTTCCTTTTTCTTATCGTCCTTAACTACTTCAGGTATTTCCCTTGGTGCAAAAAATCTAGTCGCAAAAAATTGTAGTGAAAAATCTCGACTAATAGAACATAATCCTTGATTATCATAAAATACTTTTAAAGACTCTAATGGAAGCTCTAATAAATCAATATCAGCTAAAATGACTAACTTATCATTTGGTTTGGCTACTGAATTTTGTTTCGCGCTCATTTGTTGTTCCATATTTGAACTAAAATAATTTTGTACAAATTCAGTCACTTTTTTCAAATAAACTTCCGTACTGTTAATTAAAAATTCAAATTTATTTTCCAAATCATTTAGATTCTGAAGCATTTCGTCATATTTAGCACTTGATGGATCTAAATAATATTTGATCAAATCGTTTAGGCTATCGACTTGATTATTCGTTGTCGATGACTGTTTTTTAATCATGTCATTATTAAGCTGAAATTCGAGCTTAAGATTAAATGATTGTAAATTTGATTTCCATTCTTTCCATTGTTGAATTAAATAGTTAAGCTCGAAAGGGTCTGTTTTTACTTTAATCGTTGCTGCTTTCGTTTGCCATGAATTGTTTGTTGCTTGTTGTTTAGAAGATTTTGAACCTTTTGAATTATCTAAAATCGCTCCAAATAATTCATTTCTAAAAATTAAAAAATAAAAATTTTTCCAAATTTTTTATATTGACTTTTTTTTTATAATTTTACTTTTTTTCAGTGTGTTGGAGAACTAGGAAAATGTAATTTGATGGCATTTCTTTAGAGTAATTAAAATGATTTGAGTTGATAGTTAGAAATTTTGTGGCATTAAATTTGGATTTAGTCAAGTCTAAAATTTGCTTGATTATTGGTGAATTTAAAGTGTTTTCTTTTGTATTTTTCTTCGAGAAAAATTTCAATTGATTGTAATAACCAGTCAATAGGGAATTTTTAGGATTCAAAGAACTTTTCATAATAATATTTTCAGCTTCGATTGAAGTGGCAAAGCTCTTTGATTTTAATAAAAAATATTTTGATCAAAAAAGTATAAGAAAAAAGTTTATTTGAAATTTAATTACTTGGTATACTGCAATGAATTGTGAGCAGATGTTCATGTCAAATTTGCCGATTAACTCAATAAGTTCATACAGAATTTTTCGACCATTTTCCTTTAATTTTAAAAGATAATTTTGTTTAAAAAAAACTCGAATTATCTGGAATTATCAAGTGAAATTTTCTGCAATTTTGCATACCATAAAAAAACGATGATTAGTTAACATATCTTATTTCTTGGTTGCGAAGTAAATGCTCTTAAACCCGAAAACTAAAATTTATACCACTCATCATCGCTAATCCCTCACATGTTTTAATCGCTGAATTAAGCTTCTTAAAATTTTATGAATTCTTCAAAAATCGGACCTTGTCTTCATTTAGAGTGATGTGACTGTTTATTAGAAATTAATTCATAGAAAAAAATATCTCAAAAAAAATTTTTTCGTGACCGTAACATCTTCTAATACGACATTCAAAGTGCATATTTCGGGAAATGTTTGTCGCGTTTCTTTGCAAAGTCGCGTTTCTTTGCAAACTATGTTAACCCTCGCTATTTTTTTTTTCAAAATTTTAAATCTATTTTTACTAAAGTTTTAAACTGTAAAATTAAACTAAAGAATTTATCATAACACTGAAACATACATAAAGTGGAAGAAATATATTATTTTCCTCGGAAAATGTTTAATGTTTTACAAATGTTGAATCGTGAGTTTAAACTTTTATTTTTAAAAGATAAAAAGAAATGAATTCTTACTTTATCTTCAGTGCTAAATGCAAAATTAAGAGCCTGTAAAATACATTCAATAGCTTGAGCCTCAGATTGATTGATGGAAACAAGTAAATTTTTTAAGATATCCTGATCGGCAATATTAGTCAAATTGGACTCATCAACAAAATTCATATTGTATTCACCACGATCACTCAGAATATTTATATTAGTCTCATCTTGCGAATCATTCAAATCATTTACATTTCTCGGCGATGCTATCGTATGACCAGGCAAACCAGTATTAGATCTTCTTTTTGATTTAGAACTCGATTCTGAGTCTTGTGTCGATTGACCAGAGGGCTGATAATTTTTAATCAATTCTATAATTATGGGATTCCATTTTGATATTTGACTCGAAATATTTAAAATACTCGCTGTATAATTACTCTCATCGTTAAGATTTATTTTTCTTAGTTCATATTTTAATTCACTTATCAATCTATAAGTCCTACCTATCATATACAATACTTGACATTTTAAATTTTTTACTCTTAAAGACATGTTATGACATGACACTAGATAAACAGATAGTAAATCTGGTATTAAAGCAAGTGTATTTTGCCATTCTTGTTCGATTTCATTTAGACTCTTGTGTTCACTGCCAGTGTAAACTTCAATAACTTTTGACATATTGTCTTGATTTGAAGATTTCTCGTTGGAATTTTTAATTTCTTTTGTGTGAATTTCTAAAATATCCGTTAAGAGTTTACATATTTCTAGTTTTATTTCGACAACTTCTCTCTGTATTGGTAATGAAGCATTTTGTATTTCATTAGAGGAGTGTAATGATAAAGTCTCGTTTAAAACATCATTCAAAATTTCTAAGCTTTCATTTAACATTGAAAGTGTCTAAAAAAAAAAATTTTTGTTAAAAAAAAATCACCCTCTGCTTAAAAATGTAATTACTTGTAAATAATAGTCTTTTTTAGCTTCGTTATTAACGCAATCATCACCGAACATTTTTAATAATTTTGAATTGGCTTTTAAACAGTTAGCAGCTTCGCGTTTATGACCATTTTGCATGAAAATTTCAAAACTTGTTTGATAAGTCTTAAATAAAACAATTTTAGAAAAATAAATAAATTTTTTTTTAATTTAAAATTTTTTTGAATTTACGTTGCAAACATTAGAAAATCGTTTGAACATACTCGGGTGCATGCTATTTCTTCTCGAGCTTTTTTTACTCATTTTATTTCTAGCTATATCTTCATCGTTTAATTTTCCATTCAGAATTCCCTCATATGTCACCTCGGCTAAGTGATTAAAAAAGATGCCTTCAATATAAGATAATATAGGTGTCTTATTTTGACGTATAGATTTTTCTTCTCGGACAATATCAATTGATTTTTGAAGTATTTTAATTGAGATTTCATAGCCTTCTTTGTCGTTGTAATCGTATCGATGTGAATCGACTAATAAACGAATTGATTTAGCCCAAAATAACTCATCAATTGCTATTTTCTTTATATTATTTAGATCTTATTAAACACTTTTTATAAAATAATTTTAAGGTTTTAAATATTTCTTACTTGAACATTAGCTGCATAGTTTTTAGCTTCTATGAAATTACAATCGAATAGTGCAATTTTACCAAGTAGATATTCAGCTTGTGCTAGTGTCTTATTATCATCAAATGTCTTGGAAAAACAAAATTTTAGTGTATTCACAAAAAACTTGATTGTTTATTTGAATTTATTTTAACTGCTGCTATGAAATTTGCTATGAGATTTTACGATAAATTTTTCAAATTCTACTTAAATTTTTGTAACAAATAAAATGTCGAAAAAAAAACGAATTTTTTGAATATTTTTGAAATTTTTTGATTTTTACTTCTTTTTTAAAAAATAAATTTTTTTAAAGGCTAAACTAAATAACAGATAGTAAATATGCTAAATTAAAGGGTCTTCCTAGTACTCACAAATGAAAAACAGTCCCTACAATAAAATATCTGTTCGCCACATCGACAAAATTTTTGCCACAAAAATCATTTTCGACAAGAGAAAATCTAAATTAAAATTATTAAATTTGAATTTTGCAAAATTTCTATTTTTCCATTTTTAAAGTTATTTTTGTTGGTAAAAGTTATTTTTTTATGTGGGTGACAGTTTTTTAATTGGGGTCTTTTTGGATTTTTGGACATTTGTCCATACACAATTACTCTTGTTGGAATTATGAATAACATTATTTTCCTAGTGTCCAAAAAAAATTTTTCTGACAACCTTTTTAATTCTATAATTTTTTCAATACATCTAACAAGAGTGATTGTGTATGGATGCAACAAGTGTCAAAAAATGCAACAACACCCTTTAATTGTTGGAAAATTTTTCTCAAATTAAAATAAACAACTAAATAAAGAATTTTTCATTTTTAAAATCTTACCACACATGCATTTAATGATTCATACAAATAATCTCTAGCAGTTTGAAAGAGACCATTTTCGATCAAATACTCAGCCAATAAAATCCATATATCCTTATACAAAGTTTCATGAAAATTATTTTGAAATTTTCTTTTATCACCTGGTAGTTTCAAATCATCTAAATCAATTTGTTGCAATGAGTCAATACCTTTGTCGGACAAGTCGGATGAACCACCACTTATTCTCACATTTTGATTTTTACCATTCAATATTTTCTTTTTATTCAATTTAGTCTTAGTCATTATATATGAATTACTTGAAAATCCATCTTTTTTAACCGAGGAAAACGATGCCACACTATTCGCTTTTAAATTACTCTCCTCATCTTCTAATTGAGTTAATCTCTGCTTAAAACTATAAACTTGATCCCTTGACAAACAAGCTTCCAAAGCGTCTATTTGAATTAATTTTAACAATAAATTAGCATTAGGAATTAGACTCTGTGTAGAAACCATAGGTCCTATTTCAGGTGATCCTTGTTTTAAAATAAACAAAGCCAAAGCTTGTTGATGAAAGCCAATAGATTGAATTAAATTTAATTCAACACATAAATTAATTAATTTTAGGCGAACATAAATATTTAAAGAAACTATTTGCGAATGATTTTCTAGGACCAAAGCCGAATTTACCACGAACAATTGTAAATAATAAACTGGAAATAATAAATGAGACCATCCTTGTTTGTTTAACATTTCACTCAATTGTTCCAAGTAATAAAACAAAAGACTAGGTTCACTTAACGAGTGTTGATTAATTCCTGTTTTTTTCATTAAATCATGAGCCCATGAATTTTGAATTTCCTCACTCAGCTCATATGTACTCCATTGTTCCAAATTTTGTGGAAATTGGTTTGAATTTGTTTCATTTTTGTTCTTTTTGGCCTTGACTTCAATTGGTTTTTTGATATCAGCCTGAGAACCTTTTTTTGGTGGGTCATTTTGGGGAATTTTTTGAATTTCTCTTGAAGCTATCATAGCGTTTTCAATAGCCAAAACAATCAGTCTGTGTAATGAATAATAAGCTTTAAGTAAATATCCAGTGAATTCATTAGATTGTTGACTGACCATTTTAGCCAATATGACATTAGACCTAATTAGACATTCTAATTGTTTTATGTCTTGAAAGTCCGACCATTTTAATGGTTGAGTCCATTCGAGTGAACTAGACTCGAATAGATTATCACCATTCGATGTTTTAAGTAAGTTTTCAAATTCTTCTTCGGAATTTTTGTCCATTTTTTTATGAAAACTTTTTACCTCAACGTCGTCTTGAATTGTTGGCATTAATGACATTCTAGAATTAGTTGTTTTGTTTGTAATACGACCTTTGCTTTGAGGCTTGCTTGTATAGCCAGTATTGGTAAGTCTCGATTCGGAACGAGATGTTTTATCTGAACGTATTTTCAACATTATTAAGTCAACAGCCCATTCAGTTAAGTCTATACATGTCGCTAAATTGTATTCATTTGAAAACATGAATTGAGCTAATTCTAAAATATACTCGAATTTTAACCATATACTCTCGTCAGACTTAACAAAAAAATTTAAGTTTAATTGAAAATCAATTTTTTCAAAAGAATTATTGGTCAATTTAAAATTTATTAAGATTCATCAATATAATTAGAAACATATTAAAGCAATAGTGCAAATTGTCAATATAGGTTGTACCATACTAGATGACAGAAATTCTAAAGATTATCACAGAAATCTTTTTTTTTTTAAATATGATATTTGGAGAATAGTTTAAAAAGCAAACGTGGACAACAAGAGATAATTTAGGTAAACTAATTTGATTTTTTTTAAATTTTAAGTTGATGAAGAAGGTTGTGAGTTCGAGCCTGTAAAGGGTTAGAAAATTTTCAACAAAAATTCAATCAACAATAACAAATTTTCCCAAGTGTTTTATTTAGTAAAATACCATTAGCCTAGCTCCGCCTAGTGAATGAAGTTAAACTGCTAACGGTCGAGTGCTGATTGGTCGCGTTTCAGCATAATTTTGATAACCGGACCTAAAAGACTCGGCCAATGGTGATGAAAACTTGACAATTTTTGAAAATAAAGTTGTCTATTTTGTCCAAAAATTTCTCAGAAATTCAAAAATATGTTTTTTTTTTAAATTAAGAAAATTTTTGTTGACAAGAAAAAATTTTATGAAAAAATTTTTTTCTCTAAAAGAACCCTTTTTAAGGTGTATTGCTCAAAAGTAATGCTTCATAAGTATAAACGGCTAAAATATTTTTCATTTATGTATCAAATTAATAAATAAAAATCCGTGTCAACAAAAACTTTCTTTTAGTTAAAGTTTATATATTATCAAATTAAAAAATTTCCGGACCATTAAGGGACACACATTACATGAAATTTTTTTCCTTGAATACCTTATGAGAATCAGAAATTTAATTAAAGATTTCAAAAATAATCTTTTTTTAATAAGAATCTTTTCGAAAATTTTTTGATTTTTTCTTTATTTTAATTTTTTTACTTACATTTAAAGTCTCTATAGCTCGTTGATAAGAGCAAATAGTATCAGAATGTTTGATAGATGAAAGAGCAACTTTTCTGTACATTTGTGCTAAATTTTTTTCACTTTCTTCTCTAAATTTTTGCAAGTCCATTTGAACATCCAAGCCCAATTTAGCTTTTGTTATCACCTTAAATCTATAAATCAAAAGTCTATGCTTAGTTCTAGGTAAATCATTCAATGCATTTTCCATTTGATCTAACGCCTCTTCATACTGATCTCGGTCCAATGATATTTGAAATAAACAAGCATATAGAACACATCTTAATGTTAAATCATCATAAGCATCTTCTAAACTATCTTCATTTTTGTCAATTTTTTGAAACTCGGACTCGAAAAAAGGTTTCGTTTCATTTTTTAAAGTTTCCTCTTTTTTTATTTTTTCACTCTCTTTAGCACTCTTAGTACCTTTCGATGATTTTACAATTTGTTCAGGCTCTTTTTTAATTTCAATTTTGACTGGCGGTTCTACAATGACTATCTCATCACTCGGCTTGAATTTAAAAACTGTGTTCCAACTTGATAGAATTTCATTTAAATTCTCATAAAGAGTTGCTCGTTCTTGTGGTTGAGCTAAATATGGTAAACATAGATTCCAATAATGCCTAGCTGCATGAACAACTAATTCATAATTCTCAGCATTTGCTGCGTATAAAGAAGCGTCAGCAAAAGCATTTAGGGCATTTCGTCTCAAAGCAACTCGAATATCTTTAGAATTAGAATTTTTTGAGACAGCGGAATTTTGAGTTGTTTGATCAATATTATGCTTTGAGTTAGAACTAATAGGAGACGAATTTGGATTATTTAATATAAATGCCAAATGTTCTCCTAGTGCTATACAGGCCTCACTGAGCAAATATTGACTCTTAACATAAATTTTTTTATTTTCAATTTTTCTTTTTTCAAAGTAACTCAATGTTTCCAAGGCCTTAGAATAACAATATCTTAAATTTTCTGTTTGATTATATTTATTTGCCAAAATGGATAAATTAGACCATAATTCTAGCTCGATTAATTTGTCCGGCCAAGGCTGGGCTGTATCAATTAAATTAATAAGTTCTTTAATCGAAGGTGGCTCTTTTATTTCGTAACTATTTTGACCTTGAACTTTTAAATTACGATTTAATATTTCGACTCCGATCATACATTTTGTAAATTTATCTTGTATTTTGTCGTAGTTACTTTTAAGACCATAGTTTTTAATTGGCGATTGACAAAATTGTTTGGCCAAGACCCAATTTTTGATCAATGGAAATCTATCTTTTAAACTGACTACATCTTTTAAGTCGTCTCCATTTGTCACGTTCATTACATAATCACAAATTTCTAAGGCTTTTTTAAATTCTGAAATTCCCTCTGGTGGAATTGTGATTGGTTTGGATGGAGGGGCGCCTATTTGTTTACGTTTGTCAACTTGGGATAGATCTGGTAAAATGGGGATTTGTAGTGATTTTATTTGGTCCTGAGGGAGCCATGTTTGCATTAAACCAGTCGATAAAGCTACACTAATAGTGACTAATAATTCTGCTTCAGTGTCATGACCGATTTTTTTAATCGAGTCAAAGATCTCAGTAAGGATTGGTAGGATTTGATTGTTTTTCTTTTTTTCGAAAATATGATGCAAATAATTCCATAGATAAGCACTACCTTGACAAACAAGCCAACTCTCTTTCAATTCAACCCCGATTCGGATACCTATAAAAAAAGGCAAAAAATAATTTTAAGCATGGTAAATTATTGGTATCGATGGCAAATTTTAGAGATTATTGTTTCCCCACAATGAAATATCTTTTCTCCACAATAAGGAAACCTTTCCCCACAAACACGTTTCTCTTCGCCAGAAACGACTTTTAAATACAAAAATATTGTCTTAAAGAGAAAAAAAATTATTAAAGCAAGTTTTTATAAAATCTTTTCGCCACAATGACTTTTTTGCCAGAATAAAAAAGTTTTTATACAAGAAAAATGGTTTGAACTTGTAGTTATTTCAATTTCTAAATAGAGATTTTCGGATGATTCTACACCGGGAATAATGCTGAAAATTTTTCTCTCACTTATTTACAATAATGGGTGAGTCTTAATAATTTTGATCTATTCCATGAAGTGAACATGGTTAATCATTGAAAGAAGGGACTACCTCATATTTACTATGAGATTAAATTATTGATTAATTTTTAAAATTAATTTTTGGTACGGCATCCTAACGAAATAATTCGCTTTTAAGGCTTTGAAATATTTTTTTTGTTTAAATTTGTGCTTAAAAGTTTTTAATTTGTGGTGAAGAGATTTTTTAATAAAAAAGGTTGATTTTGTGGCGAAAAGTTTCAAGATGTGGGGAAGAGTTTTTTTATTGTGGGGAGAAGATTTTTGTTTGTGGGGATGAGGGAGACCCCAAATTTTAATATCAAAAAGGAAAATATTAAGGGAATTTTTTTGGAACAATTTTAAAGTGCCCCAAACCATAATCTGTCGTACTTGTAAATTTTAAGTCTATCAACGTATCTCTTACTTAAACTTTCTCAATAATTTTCATTTTTAATTAAAGCTAATAAGCTCTTCTCCAATTTTTGGGAAACATTTTGTTAAATAGTTCAAAAATACTAAAAAATGATAAATCCGTAACTACGGTTTATGATTTGGGGCACTATAAAATTTGAAATAATTTTTTTAGAATTTTTCCGATTAGAAAAAAAATTTTTTTAATTCGAATTTCGAAATAGAGATTTATAATTTCAAAATTTTATTCGTCCAAATTTTTCGAAATTTCAAACTTAAGTTAACAACTCTAGTTGAAGTTTGTTTAAATTGAAAATTTTTTAAAAATTTTCTAAAAAATCTGAAACAATAACTTGAATCAAATGAATTCTTTTGCCTAAAATTAAAAAGAAATTTTCCTCGATTTCTATTTAGGTAATACGGTTACTTATTAATTAAAAGTGTGTCTTAAACTTATATTAACGTTCTTAAGACCTAGAAAAAATGCAAAAAGTATTCTAAATAAGTCCAAAATATTTTCTTAAGAATCTTCTTGCATACCTTTTAAAAAATGATCAATTGATTCTTTGCATAAGCTAGCCAACCAATCACAATATTCTTTCCATTCTTTATCATTCTCATAATCTCGTAATGTAACACTAAGCTTCGTGTCTTCTATTTGAGTATCACTTTGATCCGATCGTTTTACTTTATTACTTGAATTCTCAGTATTCTCAGGAATTTTTGGCTTATCATTAAGCTCAATACCTTCACCACGTATATACTGTACTAACGCTTCACCAAAAATAAAATGCGCTTCAGCTAAATTCCTCATCAATTCAACATCAAACAAACTATTAAATTTATTTGCACTTTTTAAAAATCTTGTTATGAATTGATCCGAATCATAGAGTAAACAAAATCTACTACTAACTCGACATATGTCCCATATTTGCTGTTTCCTCGCTATTTTACTTAAATCGAACCACAATTTAAATCGTTCTTTATAATCTAATTTAATCATCAATTCAAGTTCACTGCTATCATTCGAGGAATTGGGATTATTTCTTTTGTAATTTCTAACAAATTCATTAATTCTATCTTGTAAATGATCTGCACCTTTTTTGATACAATTCTGATAATTTAGAACTTTTTTATAAAGTTTAGTCACTTGATCCTCATTTAATTTACCAAAATTAGCCTTAAAAGTTTCACTTTCTAAAACATGAGTGAACTCATTTGGCGCTAGTAAATCTCCAGCGCGTAGTAATAGTGATCGAGTATTAATTTCTAATTTTGGTTGATCATTTTTTTTATTTAATGCTTCTAAAAGTTCGCTCAACGCTAGTTTAAGAACTTTATCTTTTGATTTACCACCGATTATACACTGTTCCAAAATCATTGCTACTTGATCCTCAACTTTTTCGGGCGTTGAATACAATTCTGCTCTTAAGCGAAGACGTTTTAAAGCGTGTTCTAATTGTTCATGATAAATTTTTTCATCATCGTAATGCAGAGCTTTGAGCAAGTGTTGTTCAGCTGTTTGTAATTGTTCGATTTCTTCATCACATTTGGCTAGTTCAAAATGAATTTGACATCTTAATAACCATTCCATAGAGTCAATAGTCTCTAAACATTCAGCTACATATTGTAATGGTCTACGAACGTTAGTTCTCAAACCGGGTTGAAGAAGTGGCAGACAAAAATTCCATTGTTTCAAGCATCCTAATTGAATTAGCCGATTGTTTTGAGTTCTTAAAACGTTTCTTAAAGTCTCATGACATTTATTAATACATTCAGTTCGTATTCGAACTGTAGTTTTATTAAATTTTTCCTGTTTATGTTTTAGTTGTTTAATAGTTTGTTCACATTCGAGAAATTCTATTTCGAATAAAAATTCTTCGCTTAAATTTTCATTTTCTTTTAGGTAACCAATTATACGTGAGCAAAGATTAACCTCTTCGTATATGAGACATAAATTCGATAAGTTTAACATTAGTCGTTGACGCTTTAAAACAGATGTTGAATCTTCTTTTTGATTATTGGAATCCGATGTTAAAAATTCACTTTTTCTCGTCTTTTTTGGCAAAAGAATCTTATAAATTTCATTAAGCTCATTTAAAATATTTTCTTCATTAGCCGAATCGTCTGATTTAGAACCCTTTTTTAATTTTCTAAAAAAAAATTCATTTTTAGAGCGATTATTGAATACGTTTTCGATTGAAAATTGTCTTACTTGGTAGGTCTTTTGAGTTTTTCAATTCGGAAAATTACATCAAGTTCCCATTTTGACGTGGATATAGTTTTTAATTCTTCATCATCAATTATATTTCTATTTATCTTTTTAAAAATATTAATTAGATTTAAATTTCCCAAGTCGTCAAGTTTTATTGAAAAATGGTATTTAATTTATAATTTTTGATAGGAATATTGTAGACTTCTGCATATTAGTAATAATTTTTTACCTTCTGGTATAGATTGTTTTTTGAAAGAATCAAATCTACAAAATACTAATTTATGTTGTATTGATCTTTAGTTAATTTTTAGAAGATTTAGTTCTTGCCTTACTGCCTTGCTATTTATGACATTGCATTTTTATTCAACAAGTTGGAAATAGGCGCGACATCGAAAACTTATTTTTTATTTTTTAGAAAAATAACTTGATGAAGCATTTAAAGTTAAGAAACAAGAATATTTTTGTCAAGAATATTCTTGCAGAGTTTGAGGATAAATACCGCATTAAAATTTAAAAAAAAATAATATTTTTATTTTTTTTGAATTTTAACTATTAACAAGTTAAAAATAATTTTTTCACTAAATGATAACCAGTTAGGCACTGTTTTACAATACAGTAGTTTCCGCTTAAATTTAACTCCATTACGGAGATTTATTTCGGACGATCAAAAATCCACGTCTAATTGGCAAGTTTTTTTTTTAATTAGATTTTTTTTATGTACAATTTTATTCAAAAAAGGCCAAAGAATGGAACTTATGTTTCCAATAAATTTTGCTGCAAATAAAGCCTAAACTAGTCCTTTACTTAAATTCGGAGTTAAAAGCTGTTTACCTTTTTTTATTCCACCTTAATTTAGGCATATTTTCCTCTTACTTATGGTTTGAATAAAATCGAATTTTGTTTTTTTTTTACTAATTTAGAAGACAAGTATAAATTATGTAAACACACATGATTCAGCAATGTTAGCCTTTTGTCTTCTAAATTAGAAAATAAGCAAAAATTTCAATTTTCTAAACCAAATGATTCGTTGATTCAAGTCAAAAATTTAGTTAAAATAAAAAGAGATAAACAGCTTTTAACTCCGAATTTAAGTAAAGGACTAGTTTAGGCTTTATTTGCAGCAAAATTTATTGGGAACATAAGTTCCATTCTTTGGCCTTTTTTGAATAAAATTGAACATAAAAAAAATCTAATTAAAAAAAAAACTTGCCAATTGTAGAGATAATTTTATTATACGCGAAAAATTATTATAAAAGAGTTTTTTATATCCGGAAACTACTGTAGAACCAAGTTTTGGAAAAACTTAATAAAGTGTAAGCAATTTGGAACCTTAAAGATCAAAGAATTTAGTTTTTATTCAACTTCCATGATTTTGGCTTGAAATTGTTTTTACAATTAAACGCTACATAATTTTTTAAAAAAATTTAGAAAGTATAAAAAGCTAGAATTTCTTTTTGATTTCGAAATAAAACTATCTCTAAATCTGCCTTTTTACTTACTAAAAACTCGAAGAATTCCTCGTATTGATTAGGAAGATAATTTTCAATAAATTTTAGAAGTTCTATTGCCAAGCTATTTGCTTCATTAATTTGTTTGTCATCAACGTAGGCCTCTATTAAAGTTTTTTCCAAAAAAGCTCGCCACTCATAGTCAGCATCGTCGATATCTCTCAACGATTCAATTAGCTTTTTTAATGGAACGCATAGATGACGCTTGAAATTTGTTTTTATAAATGAACGTGCATATTTCCAGAATATAAGCGATGAATTATAAACTAAAAAATTATAACGCTTATTTTTAATTGAGAAATCGATTGCTTTAAACAAAAACGGAATTGCTTTTTCCAGATTTTTCTTAATTTGGAAAAAAAAATCAGTTCTTTTAAGTTTTGGAAAAATATTTTTTCCTAAAATACTTACAGTTTCAAATGTTGATTTAGGACCTAAAAGTTCAAATTGACATAGATAAGCCCTTGCCAAAAATTGATTTGAAATCATTGGCAAACTAAAATAAATTTGAATACATCTGTTCGCAATTTGTTGCTCATTAAACTAAAGTTTAAAAAATCCAATAAAAATTCTTATAAAAAATTGTCATAAATTTTTTTTACATTAATGGCTTTCTCGGCACATTCGACATACAAACTTTGACTAAAATTCTCAATGTCTTTAGTCGACTTATCCTTATTGGAACTGATTTCAGGATCAAGTTGACTATAAGCTTCTTTTAAAATCTCAACATCTAAAAGAAACTAAATAGACTTTGATGTCAAGTGTCAGTGTATTTTTGAAAAATTACTTTTTTCGTGTTCAGCTCTGGCTAAAAGCCGATATATTGGTGAATCCATTTACTTAACTTTTAAAATTAAAGTAAAATTTCCTTTAACAACAAAATCTTGTAAACTTTTTTTTTTCAAATTTAAAGTACATAGGCAGACCTTATATTACCATGGTGATAGTCATTAATTTTTTCAAATTTCAAGCTAATAGTTAAGTTTATTTTATTTTAAAATAAGTTTATGTTTTAAATAATATAAGCAAAAGTGGCTGAATTTAATTCCATAAAAACAAAAACAAGTTTTTTTATTTTTTTCTGAATCTTTGCTTATGAAAAGAGATAAAGTGATGATTCTTATAGAGAGATTTCTAGACAGCATAGACCAGATAATCATAAGTTTTTTTCTTAATAAATGATAGAGTTAAAGAATGCAATTTTTTTTTAATAAATTTTAATTAATTTAAAGATTTTCAAAGGGTAAAGTGTCATATTTGTCTAGGATAACCGTCTTAAATTTAAGGTATATTTTTGATTAATTTATTTGTAAGGTAAAATTTATTTGATTTGTTAAAAAGTATCAAAATTCTATTCTTTTAGAAATTTAGTCAAACTTAAATCAAGAATCTATTAATTAAGATTGGCATGTGTATAAATATTTTTATGTTTTATTTATTTATTTTTGTTGGTATAAAAGAATAAATTTAAAAAATATTTTTATTCTATTTATTAATCAATTACTCAAGGGTCCTAAAGGACTTTTAAGTTGTAAAATATGGCAAATTTAGTTTGATATTTACCTCATCTTTACTTCCATTTATAAAGCTCTGCACCTCTATTTTTATTTTAAATAGATAAAATAAATCACATTGAAAATTTATATTGAATGCTTGTTATATTTGTATGCTTGTTTTTTTTAAAAAAACATATTTTGTGGAGAAAAACTTTTGTAGAAAATATAATTTCGGTGAAATTATACGCGGTCTAAATTTAGGTCAGTAATATTTTTTTAATTACCGTAAAACCTTGTTTATAACCGCGCCCCCAGACCCCTCTTTTTTCAGAAGAATGGTCATCAGAAAAATTATAATTTTGTGATATTTTTATAGGCCACACCAAACTTTACCAAGAATGTCATAATAATAAATTAAATTTATTTATTTAGAGTACGATTTTTCCTTTCGAAGAGGCGATTTTTAGTCGCTTATAAGCAAGGTTTTACGGTATTGATTTTAGCCCTATTGATAATGAAATTACTAAAATACTTTATTACATTTTAACTTACTTAATAAGTACTGAACTTTATTCACTTTATTTAGTTTATTAAATTACTTTTTTATTTAATAAACTAAATTCTTTACAATAATCGTTTTAATAGCTAATCCTCTCCATTAGTCTTCCCTAAACCCTAATAACCCACTTATTTACATCTTATTAAAACAATCCTAGAAGATTAGTTTTATTTTATTATAATAAGAGTGAATAAAGTACAGTACTCTATGAGACTAGAACTATTTAATCTTAGATAAAGTTTAAAAGTTAATGAAAGATAGACACTTTGGTTTTCGAAATTATTTTGATTTTGCAAAGGACAAATTATCGAAAGAGTTGCTGGTGTGGTAATGGGCGTCATATCTCATAGCTAATTAAGAATTTAAAAAAATCGTTTTTATATACATGAGATTCATGATCTCAAACATATAAAATATTATGCTAACAGCTTTAGTTTAAGTTTATTTTCTATCAAATCAAAAATTTTCGGAGGTATATTAAAACATAGAAAAAAAATAATATAGAAAAAGAAAATATAGAAAACGAAAAATATAGAATAAAAAAAATGTAGAAAAACGAAAATGTAGAAAATTTGTAAAAAATATAGAAAAATAATTTATAGTCAAATTTTTAACTTATAAATAATTTTAAAAAAAGCCGCTAAAAAATATTCAAATTTAATTTTATGAAATACGTCTACCGTTAAATCTACCTGAATCAAAAAAAATAATTACTAATTAATTGTTTGAATAATTTTCATTTTAATTATTAGAAAGTTATTAATTAAAAGAAAATTAACAAAAAAAAATTTTTTTTTCTCAATTTTAAATAAAAACTAATTTTTTCGGTAAATTAATGATTCTTAATTGATCAAAATTTTTAAAATTTATTAATCAATTTACATTTATTGAATTCGATATTTTTTTCTATATTTTTTTTTCTACATTTTTTACATTTCTATATTTATAAAAATTCTATATTTATTTTTCTATATTTTTTTTTTCTACATTTTCGGTTTTCTATATTTTATCCTTTCTATGTTTTGATAGATCCCCAAAATTTTCGGTACCATTATGCGACAACCGTTATTATTATTTAATAAATACGAAAAATATAATAGATCAATAGAGTATTTTAAGGATTTCATAGTCAATAGATGAGTTTTTATATCAAGGTTATTTTCTATTTCTTTATGATTTCATTTTTTAATTTTAATTTAATGGTCCAAATAAAAAATATTTTAGGCTATTAAAAAAGACAATTTTTTGTGCTATTTATTTGAAAAAAATTTATAATATTTTCTAAACGAAATTCAAATATTTTTAAGCCTAAATAGGCTATACCATAAAAAAATACCAAACGTATATACTAATTTTTTAAAATTTTCTTATATTTTTAATATTTCAAAAACTACGAAAAACTTCAAAAACTCTTTATCAAATTGACATAATTTAACTAATATCAAAGGGTTAAGAATTTAAAAAAAAATAAAATTTTTTTTTTATTTTTAAAACCCATAAATTTCTATGGGAATAACTACCAACTAAAACATAGAAAGAAAGAGAGAGACAGAGATTCAAGATAATTTAGTATCTTGAAATTAATGACAACTAAATTGAAAAAATTATGAAAATTCCTCTGATTACATAACTTTTTAGGAAAAGATTTTTTTTAGAAAAAAATAATTTATTTATTTTTTTTTATTTTTGATTCAAACCATCTGATCGTCATGAAACGCAAAACGAGATCTTCGACGAAAAAAAAAACCAACTCTAAAAAATTGGAAACTTCTTTAGTTGATCACAAATCAGATGATTTGAATTCAGAAGGTGTTAGTAAGGATTCGAATAGTGATAATGCATGTGATTATCAGTCTCTAACCGACTCGGATAAGTTTAGTTTAAGCTCTACTCAAGATCATTCAGACCGTTTACTTATTGTAGACGAATCGAATGATGTTCTACACAACGAATATTCATGTTCTTCTTCTAATTCAACATCTAATTGTTCCGATAAAAAAAGTTATCTTTTCGTCGAACTTAAACTGATTAGCGTTGATAAAAAATGTTCTAGTTACAATAAACTGGAAAAAGATTTTCTGTGTATTGGCTCCGAAGCTAATGCTAGTCATGTTAAATCATATCTTTACAAAAAAACAAATATATCTGCAACATCTTTTGATGTAAGAAATTTCCAAATAAAAAATAAATTATTAAAATTATTTATTTTTGTCTTCTTTTTTTTCACAAAAAGGTTCTGTTAATGTGTAATGGCTATGAAGTTAAGCCAAATTGTCCATTGTATATATTGAAAAATAATTTTTTCGCTGAAAAAGTAAGTAATTATTAAAAAAATGTAGAAAACAAAATAAATAAAAATTTTAATAATTTGTTTATTTTACTGCCTTCGTACCAGAAATGAACTTCATAATGAAAATCATTAAAGCATTTCTAAAAAATTAACGTCAGCCGTATACGTAACCGAAATTTTTTTTTGAGTAAGAGTACAGATACTGCATTTCTCGCGAATTAACGGCGTAGCCGTACCCGTACCGTACCCGTAGCGTACCCGTACCGTACCCGTACCCGTACCAAAAAAAAAAATTTTTTTATTTTTTTTTGAAAAATTAAAAAAAAAAAAAAATTTTTTTTTTGAAAAATTAAAAAAAATAAAAAAATTTTTTTTTTTGGTACGGGTACGGTACGGGTACGGTACGGCTACGCTACGGGTACGGTACGGCTACGCTACGGCTACGGTACGGGTACGGCTACGCCGTTAATTCGTGAGAAATGCAGTACGTCTTATTTCGATAAGGGTAAACTGTTCATTAGGTTGAAATGCTATAATTTTCATTGAATATCCTAGAGTACTTTTATGTCGTTAAGAAGATATGGAATTATACTAGTGTTTGAAATTTTTTTTCTCAGTTTACTCGAGTCGACCGAACCAATATTTCTATTAGTCTTTGAAAGTACTGAGCGCACCTGTAAATGACATTTTATTTCACTTTTGATTAGAATAACTATTAAGTTTTTTTAAAAGTTCTGTTCCTGAGATAATTTATGTTTTACCCAAAATAGAACCCATTAAGTTTAATCGTTTCTTAGCGGGTTCCTGGGACATACCATAAGGAATTCACTTTTTTTAATAAAACATGTTTCAACAAATTTTTTGTTTCTTTTACAACTTTTTTTTCAAAATGAATTCAATTTCAAAATTTACAAATGAACAAATGTAAAATAGAAAAAAAATTGCCATTTTTTAATTTTTTTCCTTAAAAAGCATGAACAAAAAATTAAGACATTTCGATAAATTATTTTTTAAGATAAAGATTAGTATAGTATTACCGTAACCGCTTGCTGGCGAGAGCTGCTCTAATGGGAAGCGAACGATAAAAAAGCAGTGCGCTTATTACGTATAGTAACATGCAAAAAAATTCGAATTTAATTTCATGTCGCAATTATTGTTCGCTGTACTCGTTAATTTTTTTTTTGGTGCTTTTTTAACTAACTTTTTTTCAGTCACTTTGTGTATAAACCTGGAGCATTAAGGAAAATTAGGTTACTGGACCCCTCCAGGAGTACAGCGAACGTTAATTGCGACATGAAATTAATTTCGAATTTTTTTGCATGTTACTATACGTTATAAGCGCACTGCTTTTTTATCGTTCGCTTCCCATTAGAGCAGCTCTCGCCAGCAAGCGGTTACGGTATTAGTAGAGAATAATCTTTTCCAATTTTTTTTGCTATTTAATTTTGAAAAAATTTATAAATATTTGAAGAAGGAATCAAAATCTTTTTTAATTAATTTTTTCTAAATAGGATGTAATTGTTATTTACTATGCAATTGTAGAATGTGAATCAAATAGCAAATGATAAATTTTAAAAAGATGATTTATGGAAAATATTTTATGGCAAAAATTTTATTTTTAAATTTTTTTTTAATGTAATACAATTTTAAACTTTTTTATTTAAATTTAATTTTCAATAATAGTTTGAAAATTTTTTTTTATAATGTTACCTATTTGTTACCTTCTAAATTAATGCATTTTATATTGATTAACAAGGAAAAAAGACTTTTAAAATATTGTTTATAAAAAACTGACGATCTGAGAGTTTTTTTTCTTTAAAAAAATTATTTTTTGTAAATTATTTTTTATCTTAAAAAATCAAATTTTTTTTTTTAAATAAATAAAGTTATGTTTAAAAAGTATGTTTTTAATTATTTATTATGCGTAATTAAAAGCCAAAAGTCTATGATCAGCATTAAAAAAATTAGCTCTAAACTAAAATTTGAGCAAGAGTTTATACCTCAAAATCAACAAAAAAATCTTTTTATCTAAAAAAACTTTTGAAAACTTCTTTAAATCTTTTAAAGAAATACAGAAGATAATTGTTTTTTTTTAAATACCGACAAAGTTAATTATATATAGAATATCGCAATAGATTTTTAAATCTTAGTTATTCTTTATGCAAATTTAACTTACCTGGTAGCCAGAGGTTGTGAATCGGCAAAATTTTATTGACTTTGTCTTAAGTCTGAGTCAATTACCTTTAGAGACTTTTTTTGAGTCTAAGTCCGAGTCTTAACAACAAAAGACTCAGATTTTTGAGTCTGAGTCGAACCAAAAAAAAAACTTAAGTCACTTTAAGTCCCAGTCTTCAAGATAAATATTATTGTACATTACCTTTACTTGACAATTATCATAAACGGCACTTATTTTGGTAATGGGAATACTTTGGGAATGATCTGGTAATAGTCACGCTAATTCTCCTTTTTGATGCTGCTAGATTAGATCATCTGCAAGTTTAAATTCTAAATTAAAACTAGAATAAGAAGAGCATAACAAAAAAATTAATTCTTTTTTATTTATTTTGTTTTTATTTGTTTAAATGCTTATTTGTACTCAATTTACTAGTAGGAAGAACCTATCCGAGAGTAATTGAGTTAATTCACAAGAATATAATCAAACGGTCTTATTCATCGATTAAAAAAAAGTATTATAAAATTCTTGACTGGTTCGATATCTTTTAATTCTAAGGAAGGAATTTTTAAATATTCATTTTAAAGTTAAGAATAAAAAATAGTCTAAGTTTCAATTTTGACTTTATTGGCCAAAATTTCTTTAAAAAAAATATTTTTCCCTAGTTTTTATTTTGAAAATAACACAAGAACTGAAATAATCCTCTCTTGTTTGACACCAATATCTATTATATAGACAAAATAGAAGGTGACATTGACCACGTAGAGTTATATACAGAGAAAATACAAAAAAAAACGATTATTTATTAGATAAATATTTAATTGAATAAAGCATTGGATTAAAAATCCTTTTATTATATCTTTTAAGGGAGTAGAGTTTAATCACTCATGAACTTTAAAATAAATTGCAAGAAATTTAAAAAATCGTCATCAATAAAATGAAATTTAAAATTAGATTATAATTATTAATTAAGCTAAAAATAACTCTAAAAAAGACCGACAAAAAATAAAACAAAGAAACAAATTGTTTTTGAAATTAACCGTTTCTTTTCTCATCGATATTTTTTAATATTTTAATTTTTTTTTTAATTTTTAAATCATTAGAACTGTGTGGAAATTACTTTATTAAAGGATTATTAATCGATAATTTTTAAAGCTTGAAGAGAATAAAATAAGATTGAGTCTTTTAATATGTCTAAGACTTAAAATCAGGACTGAGTCTTTGTGTCTTTAAGACTCTTGACTTTTAACTTAAGTCATTTTAGCTAATTTTTAAGACTCGGACTCTGCCGACTCAGTCTGACTTAAAAAAGACTTAAGTCTTAAGGACTTGAGTCACTTTTCACGATTCCCTAACTCTGCTGGTAGCTTTACGATATTATAAAACTGGAATTTTAGGTTGGTGCATGACCCAATTATTGGTATTGTTTTTTTCGTTGGTTTTATAAGCTATTGTTATAATTTTAAAGCAATAGTTTTTCCTATTCTTTTTTTGAATTTTATAAACGTTTCTTTTTCAAGAGAAAGCCATCAATTAAATTGTATTGAAAAATTTTTTATTTAATGAGTTTTTTTTTTTGCTGAAGTGGGAATTTGAACATGGACCTTTGACTCAACTAGTTTCGCTAATTGATTCTAAATTTCAAGTCATTCATTTAGAGATTCGAATTATTTAGCTATTACCAAGCCAGTCACCTTTTTTAAACAGTAATTTTTTTTTATCTTAGAGTCGATTTTATTTTATGATATTTTGCACCAGTTCACTGCTTAAAAAATGGAAAGTTAAAATACTTTAAATTCTTAAAATAAAAAGAGTATTAAATTTGAATGATTTTGTTACAAGAGCCTTGAAAAAGCCATTACCCGTTGCCATTACTCATTACCTGACCATTACAATTACCGTTAATTATATATTTGATTATTTTTAGACTATTTTTAATAATATCATAGGTTAAAATATCTTGCTTATCTCATACAGCACTTGCCTCGAAAAAGTGGCATTACCATTAACCTTTAAGTCTTAATAAAGTTTTTTAGAAAATTTTTTTCAGGTAAAGCTTTTTTCTAGTGTCATGACCGTAAGCCGACCACTTTTTAAGACACGCTGTGAAATATAGCGTGCCGCGGAACATATTTTGATTAAAATAGAAAAATCAAAAAATTTTCTATAAATATCAAAAGTTTTCAAAAAAAAAGCTTAATTAAAATATTGAATTTAATGGGTGAATCATGTTTTTTTGAATAAAATGTTATAAGACCACTCCTTAAAAAATCTCAACATGAAATTACGTAATAAAATAAAAAGTTTACTAATAAAAATCGTTTCTTAATTTGTAAAAAGAAAAGCAAATTTGTCCTTTTATTTATTTAGGTATCAAATTTTATATTTGATTAAGAGCTTTAAAGATATTTGAATTTTATTATTAAATATAAAAGCTTAAGTTATTTTTTCTTCTTCATATCTAAGCCGATCTTATCCAAAAAAGAAAAAGTTTATATAAATTCCTTTTTATGTTGCCTATTTAGATTTCTAACAAACCAACATCAACAACAACAAAGGTAGAACGAAAAAAAAAACACGTAAATAAAAGAAGTGACTTTAATTTTAAGAGAGTAGGTTTACAAATGCTTCAATATTTATCTTATCTTTTTTTTTTTTTTTTTTCTTGAATTTTCTACGGTCTTATAAAAAATAAAAACAAATTTTAAGATTATAATCGATTAGCAAATGTTTTTTCGAAATGCCCGCTTACCGATCACGAAAAAAACACGTTTAGAAAAATTAGATCCAAATATTTTCAGCTATAAAAAGCAATCAAATAATTTTAATTTAGTACAAAAAAAATGTATTAAGATAGGCTTCGTTAAGGATTTATTTTTAGGTATTTGAAACAAGAAAAGATTTTTTTTTTAAAACAATTTAGGATTGATGTGTAATGGAGCCTTTGAAAATAGGGCAACAAATTAAAAAAAAATTAAAGTAATTTTAAGGAAAAATAATAAAATAATTCGTTTTAATAAAATAAACTGGTTTAATAAAGTGGTGATTTGATAACTACCCAATGTCCAGAATTTTAGCTAATTCGGTCTCTTTATATTCTTTCAATATTCTCGGATTAGTAAGGTAATTCAATTTTAGGCCTTAATTCAACTATTTTATGTTTTTATAACAAATATAGTTTAATTTGCTACAATTTAGCGATCGAATATTTTATCCAAGTCAGTTTTATGAAACCAAACGAATTTTCTCACGCAGTTAAAGCTCTGTTAAAACAGTTTGTTTCGATAGGAACTTTGTAATGCGCAAGCGGATTTATTATTTTTTCGGGCTTTAATTAACTGGCAAACATTTTATTTTTTTAACAATTTACACATGACTTCAGACCGAATATTTTGGATGGTACAAAATTTTTACACACTGCAATATTTTTACAGAATTAATGCGTCTAATTCCAATATGAATTGAAACTATATTGTACGCAATATGCTCCTTTCCTTTTCTTCAGCTCGTTCTTTCCATTTCCTTTTAAATAATTTATTTTTTATAATCGTTCCTTATCCATTAAATTATAGAAAAAGAAGATTCGAGAAAGAAAGGAGAAGGAAGAGTCGAAGAAGAGCTTAGGAAGAACAATATTACAAGTTAGTTTTAATTTGTAGATACTATTAAAAATACTTAATAAAGATTATTAAGAAATCCTTATACGTTCAACTCAAATCTCTTCAAATGTTTTAAACAACGCGAAAACTCTTAAAAACCATTATAACGCAAGTCACTAAAAATTAGGTTTATTATTTCACTAACCCTCATGGAAATGATTTATTTACCAAATAAGTAAATACTTTTTCACATTTTAAATTAACTAGAATTTAGTATTTCAAAATTTATAAAAATTTTAATTTGTATACCCTACGAAAAGAATTTTTTTTTGAAAAAAAGCGCGCTAATGAATTTATTATCAATCTTTAAAAAAATTGAATTAAAAAAAATTTTTCTTTTTTTAGATTTTTGATCATTCAAATTCTAAAAAATAATGACTAGTCTTTTATTCAAATAAAACTTAAAATAAAATCAGGTTCTTACATAAACTTTTTTTAATCAAGGCTCTTTCTATTTCAAAAAATTTCAAATCATCTTAAAAAAAAAATTTTAATTTTTTAACAAATATTTTTTTTGACTAGAAATTTTCAAAATTAAATACTAAACTCTAAAAATAAAAAATGGGACACTACGATGCATTGAATAACAATTCGGTGAAGAAATATGCCTTTCATAATCTTAATAAACATTTACATTCTTTTGAAGAGGATTTTTTCTACCATTTGTATTTGGGTAAAAATCAAAATGACTTAAAAGCCATGTTTGGCGATGTCAAAGTAATTTTTTTTAAGTCTAAAAAAATTTTTTTTTTTTTTTAAATTTGACACACCCTTAGTTTGTTTGTATGGGAGGGACTTCTAAGCGCATGCAAAAATTTGCTCATTACATGAAAGATTTATTAGGCTACAGAATTCCGACTGGTCTAACTCTTAACGATATAACTAAATTAACTGATCGTTATAGCATGTACAAAGTGGGTCCTATTTTGTTTGCTAATCACGGAATTGGTTGTCCATCATTGTCAATATTACTCAATGAAATAATGAAACTATTACACTATGCTGGATGTGAAGATTTGACTTTTTTTAGAATAGGAACATGTGGAGGAATTGGTACTTAAAAAAAAAATTTCAAAAATATTCCTTTATTTAAATTTTGTTTTTTTAGGCGTTGAACCTGGTACTGTCATATTCACTGAAGAAGCAGTCGATGGTCTTTTAAGACCAGAATATAGACAAGTATGAAAATCTATTTTCTTAATTTTTTTAATTCGATCAAAATAGTTTTTTTTTTTAAGTATGTTCTTGGCAAAGAGAAAATAAGAGAGACTCAATGCGATAGAGAATTAATTAAAGAATTGCTTGAAATTTCTCAAGAAATGAATGTTGAACAAAAGTTTAATGTCGTTACGGGTAAGACAATGTGTGCACATGATTTTTATGAGGGTCAATCGAGAATCGATGGTGTTTTTTGTGATTATACCCAAGAGGAAAAACTTGAATTTTTGAAACAATGCAATGAAAAAGGTGTTGTAAATATGGAAATGGAATCTTTGTGTTTTGCTGGAATGTTAAATTTTGCTAAAACACGATGTAAGCTCTTAGTTAAATAGAAAAAAATTTAATTTATAATTTTTTTTTTAACAAATTAAAAGTCGGAATTGTTTGTGTAGCTTTATTGAATAGACTTGAAAACGATCAAATTACCGTTTCAAATGATATGATTATGGAATTTCAAGAAAGACCTTTCGAAATTATTGGCGAGTATATTAGAAGAAGAATCGTTGAAAATGAGAAATGAATCGTATATTTTAAACTAAGAAATTCATCATAAAATTTCTTTGATCCTAAATATTTTTTTTTCATCAGGAATCGGCATTTTTTTTCGTTTTTTTTAACTTAGCTTATGGTAATTCTATTTTTATTTTAATTAGTTTTTTTTTTATTCAAATAAAAATCCAAGTTTATTATTTAGAAAAAAAATTTCGAACAACCAAATTCTATAGAATTTTTTTGGAGCCAAGTCATTAGGAAAAATAAACCTAACAGGAAAACCTACAGTTGTATCGCACTTATATCACTGTGATATTAAATAAAAGAGTTTCCTTAATTTTACGCTAAAATTAAACGTCACGACATAATTTGTTCTGAGCTGATTCTATAGCTTTTTCGCTTATAGTTTCAAAACTTATACCTAATTTAGCACTGGAATAAATTTAAATAAAAGATTATGCCAAACTTTGCCAAATTTAGAGCTTTTACAGAAAAATATTTAGAACTGAAAAAATTAATTTATAAAAAAAATAACAAACTTGTCCAGAAAAAAAAAAGATTTTTAATCTTTTTAATATTCTATGAAAGTTTTACACACTTAAGTAAAGTCTGAACAGTTGAAAAAATAGAATAAGCTTTTCCATTGTATGTTGAAACAGGCTACTCTAACGTTCAGTGTCCTTTACTAAGAGTTAAAGAATAAGAAATAGTAAAAGATTATGTCGAAGCATCAAAAGATAAAAAAAGGCACTAAAAAAACACAGACTAGAATAGGGGTGCACATTCACTTTACTTTACAAGTAAATAGTAAATTAAGCTTTACCAAATTTTCTTTTTTAAGCTAATTAAGTAAATGAAAAATTTACTTTTTTAAAGTAAAGTTGAATAAAAAATTAAAATTGCTTGAAATAGGGCAAATATAAGTAGTTTTAACTCACCTAAAATTACTTTACCAAAGGTACTTGAAAAACTAAATATTTCCAGTTATTCTCCCAATTTACTTAAAAAAAAATAAATTTTTATTTTTCTTTTTACTAGTAAAAGTAAATTTTTACTTAATTAAAGAAAATTGCTTTACTTGGTAAAGTAAATGAAATTAATGTAAAGTGTGCAGCCCTAGACTAAAATTCAATAACAATAATCGAATTATAAAAAATGTGTGATTTTTTAATAGAATTGTCTTAATTAATTTAACACAAACCGTATATTCTTGCAGCGAGTTGCATGCACAAAAAAACAAAAATCACTTTTTACCTAATGTATCACGTACCATCTCGCCCATGTTAAAATGCTGATAAGCACATGCGTTTAAAATTAGGCTATTTTTTATATGGGTGAGATGGTAAGTGATGCATGGGGTAAAAAGTTATTTTTGATTTTATGTGCATGCAACTCGCATGAAGGGTTTACGGTAATTAGAGAAAAATATTTTAGGTAGAATATTTTTTATAGAAAAGAAAGTGCAGCACCCAAAAAAATTTCAAATGATCTAACAAAAAATTTATTTTCAGTTCGGATATTCAGGTGAACTCAGTGCATCAATTAGAATTAGAGTATTTGCAGTTTTATTTAAAAAACCTCTTAGGCTTTGATATTAAAATAAGCTTCTTCTCTACTAAAACGGAATAGGCGTACAACTTAGATAGCAGACAACAAGGTCTTTAATCAGTTTATTTCAAACGAATAAAAAACTAACAAGATAAAAGATTAAAAAAAATTTATCCTATAAATATTTTTTATCAAAGAATTAAATGTCTCTTATAAGCTTTACTAAATGATTTAATATAATTCTAGTCGAGGAATCAACTAGACTAGCTACTTTTTTATCAATTAAATTCGAAATAATCATGAACTTGCCTTGTTTATCAAAAAGTTTATATCGTACATCATATTTGGCTTTCGTCTCTGCAAATTCGTTCAACAAATGATTCAAAACTTTTTCTAAATTGTACTTTAATTCATAATATCGTTCACTATTGGTCAAAATATGGTTTACATTAAAATCATTCGGATCATTTTTTAAATTATTTAACAAAATTAATAGTTGAGTTAATATTTGCATTGATCTGTCCTTAAATATGCCTACATAAAAGTCATAAATAGGACCTTGATGGGCCTCTAATTCAGATCTTTCAGTTAAATTAAGTTTTTTAATCATTAGCTTAGTAAACAATTCAATGTGGTTTAATCCACAATTAATCTCATCAGTGAACATGTTAATTTGGCACTGTTCCAAATAATTAATGCCATAAACCAACCAGCAAAATTTAGAATAAGACTCCGAGGAATAATTTTTAAACCTAAATAAATTTTCAATTCGAAATGAATTTACGTTTTCAATTAAGCACAAAAATTGAATATTTTTGTTAAGAGTATCAAAATTACATTCATGTAAATTTGACCACGGATTATCAAGGCATTTATTCGTTAGTTTTTTAATAAATGGTATCTTTCTTGCCATGTCTAATTTAACGAGAGTTTTTTGTTCTTCTTTATGTCTAGAGTATTCTAAATAAAGAGCTTGATTAGCCATACGAAGCCAGAATGGTACATCTGAATTAGACCATATTCTACGAAAATTTTTAAATATGGTTTCGTTTAGTTTAGGTAACATTTTGTCCCATTCATTAAATCTACTATTTGATTCGAGTAAAAATTCTTTTACAGTTTCATTTACATCATTTGCTCTGATTACTAATGCTAAAGATAAAATAAGAGTTATATATTCTACTGAATTCATTTTTTTTAAAATAAAATTTTATTATGTAATTGAATTATTTAGAAAAAAATGGTGGGAAAACAAGTTTGGATAATTTGAAATAATGCGATTTTTAAATTAAAAAAACGTTAATAGGCGATATTGAACCCATGTGAACTCAAAATTTGCCTACCGTATTTCCTTATTGAATTATGCAGAATCAAAACTTAAGAATCGGATTTACTGAATGAACTATCCTACATCCTTCGCATGATAAAATTAACTTGGAATCATTTTTTAGAATTACGGGTTCGATGTAGTATTATTGGCTTGAAAAATTCATGGATCGACAATCAGATTATTTAAAGAGTCTATACTACTTTATGATCTTTATAATAAATGTACCTTATATAAAAAAGAAATATAATTTTAGCCCCACATACTCCATGTACCTTATGTACTTATTTTTTTATTTCTTCATCCCACATACTCCATGTACCTTATGAACTTAATTTTTCTTCTTCACCCCACATACTCCATGTACCTTATGAACTTAATTTTTTATTTCTCCACCCCACATACCCCATGTACCTTATGTAATTTCAACTCATTAAAATTAAAATTCAGATATTAATAAATCAATAAAGAATTAAAAAAATTATTTAATGTATATCTAAATAAAAAAGAAATAATTCAATCAAAGAAATCTAACCATAAAATTACCCATATTTTTTTTTTGACGAGGCGAATGCCTCGTCTAATAAATAATTAGGGCTAATTTTAGGGTTTGATTTGTTTAGATCGGGAGCCCGAGGCGCGCAGCCTCGGTTAGGGATTATGGTTTAGGTAAGGGTAAAGGTTTGGGTTAGGCATATATTTTTATAAGAAGAAATAAAAAAATAAGTACATAAGGTACATGGAGTATGTGGGGTGAAGAAGAAAAATTAAGTTCATAATGTACATGGAGTATGTGGGGTGAGGAAGAAAAATTAAGTTCATAAGGTACATGGATTATGTGGGGTGAAGAAGAAAAATTAAGTTCATAATGTACATGGAGTATGTGGGGTGAAGAAGAAAAATTAAGTTCATAAGGTACATGGAGTATGTGGGGTGAAGAAATAAAAAAATAAGTACATAAGGTACATGGAGTATTTAAGGTAAAAAATTTTAGTTTATTTTTTTCATATAAGGAAAATACATAAAGTACATGCACATAAAAAATAAGCTCATTGTCAATAGGTCGAAAAATTCAATGAAATTTTTTTTATTTTTTAATATCCATTGTGTATTAGTGCATGCACCAAATCCAATTCTTTAAATCTGATACTGTATATGCAGTACGAATTCAGCAATGGAATAGGTTTAAAAATTGATACGTGGTGGCATAAACTTTTACAAGCTTCTTCTTCGATGTAAAAAATTAATTCACATTAAATAGACAAAATAATTTATTTTAGAAATTTATTTCGAAAAAGTCTTATAATTTCACGGGAGCTTTATTTTTCTTAAATTATACCTTGATTTATAAATTGATCTTTTATCAAAGGTATTTATATTTTTAATGTAATGTTTCATATAAAGTCTTCAAATTTACACTTCAAATTTTTTTTATTTATGTGTGTTTTAAAAACACGGTTCAAACATCTTAAACACAAAAAAGAAACTTATTTTTTTGCCAAATTAGAACTTAAAAACTTTCAGGTCATTAAAGCCGTCAGAAATGACTTTTTTGAACAATATGAGAAAGCGTCGATCGAAAATTGTCTCCAGAAATAGAGTCAATTCTAAAATTAATTTCCAGGGAAAAATAAAACGTTAAATTTTATCTATTTTTTACGTCAAATTTGACTTTTCTTTTCATACATTTTTGAATCATTTTTTCTAGCACTGTTGGAGTTCTTAAGACACACATCCACAGTTTTCAATTTTTCTCACTGAAAGCATTTGGAAACATTTCATGTCAAATTTGATAACGCATTTAATCTGGTGCAATAATTTTGAATTAAATTTTTTCACCGACATTTTTAATCGAAGAATTTCTTACTTTGCTGGTTTTATTTTTATCTTGGTGCTGATTCGAGAAGTTTTACAGTACGGTGTCTGGTAAAGGTACGGTTCTAAAATGAATTAGTACAGTTCGGGATTTTTTCATCAGTTTTGCTTTATCAGAAAATTATTTTAGAAAGTTTTTTTCTTGCTAAAGTACCGTAATCTCTTGACAAGTACTCTAAGAGCTAAGTCCAAATTTGGCATAGCTCTTAATGGCTTTAATACCATCGAAACCATGTTATAACAATTTTTAATTTTATTTGTAGAATAATGCCAAGATTCCGTCTTTTTTCTAAGAATAAAAACCAAAAATGGTTTTTGTTCTAGCAAAAAACCCGCTTTTACTCTAAAGAAAATTTTAAAAAATTAAAAAAATTCTAGAGTTAACTTAAAATATAAAAAAAATTAAAAATTTTTTTAAAATTCTCTTTAGAGTAAAAGCGGGTTTTTTGCTAAAACAAAAACCATTTTTGGTTTTTATTCTTTGAATAAAGACGCAATCTTGGCATTATTCTACAAATAAAATTAAAAATTGTTATAACATGGTTTCGATGGTATTAAAGCCATTAAGAGCTTTGCCAAATTTGGACTTAGCTCTAAGAGTACTGGTCAAGAGATTACGGTACCTATTTTAGCTAAAATCAGTTTTTAACAACGGTTAAATTATGCCAATTTTTTTAAAAATGCAAGATGTCAATAAGCTTTTTAGAAAGATTTATTTTTTTATTTCAGTGTCTATATAATGTAACACTTGAATAATTTTGTGTTTGAAAATAATTTTTACATTAAAAATAATTCTAATAAAAAGAAACATTTTTTTTTACACAAAGATTCAATAGAATTTTCAAAAAGAGATTGGAATGCTTTAAAAAAAACTACATTTATTAGTTTTTAAAATTAATTCTATGTGAATCGTTTGAATAAGAAATCATGTTTAAAAAATTTAGATGGAAAAATAGCGATAGGAAAACACTTTTTTGTCAAATTAAAAAAAAAATTTGGCCGAATTGAAAGATGATTAATAAATGAATGAAAATTCGCTTTTAAATATTTAAAATAAATGATCATCGGAGAATATTTATCTATAAAAAGACGTGATAGATCGAAAAAAAAAGTCTATTTTCAATCAATAATTACTTCAATGAAGAATTCAATTTTTACTTTAATTATAATATTTTTTCTGACAAGTTTATTAGCTAGTCAAAGTCTAAATGAAGTAAATAAAAGGTATAAATGTGGAGTTCTTTCAAACAAAAAAATTTGGCCTTGGATAGGCTTAGCTCATTCTTCAAACGAAGCTTTTCCGGCCACCATATTATCCGATAATTATGTTATTACTGCTTCAGTTCATGATTTTTCTTTTTTCTCCACAATTAATTGGGGTAGCTCTATAGTGAAAAGACAGATAAAACATCCTACAGCTCAATTCAGTTTACTTGAACTTCTTGAGCCGATTCAATTCTCGAAAAATGTTTTACCAATTTGTTTGCCTGAATCAAATAATTCAAGTTTTTTATTGAATAAAAAGTCAAATCTAGTGTTTTTGTAAAAAAAAAAATTTTCTTAATATCTTTAAAGAAATTGTTTATATTAATTTCTTTAAAATCAAGGGATTATAATAAAACAAATCAAGATTTTAATACTAAATTATCTGATTTATTTACACCTCCAAAATGTGCGATTTCAGATCCAAATGTTTATTGTTCGAGAAAGCTAAATAATAGCTCTTGTCATAAAACAGGCGCCGGATTAATGATTCAAGAAAAAAATAAGTGGGTTTTATATGGAATTACAACATATGCTGAAAATACAACAACATACACATCATGTAATTCAACTCTTCCAGTTTATAGTTTAAAAGTACCCAGATTTTTAAATTGGATTAAAAGTAAAATGGTAAAAAAAGGAGAAGAAAAAATTAAATTGATAAAATACAAGCTAGAAACTGATTGTGGCATTCAAACAATAAAACCTAATTTGAAAATAGTAAACGGTCAAGAAGTAGTACCCTATTCCTGGCCATGGGTAGTTCCTATTCTATACTTGAATGTAAATAATACCTTGAGATATACTTGCGCTGGAACAATAATCTCAGAAAAGTTTATTCTTACTGCAGCACATTGTTTTCGAAATGATTTGATTGATAAATTTTACATCTCCACAGAAACATACGATAGGAA
>NTPY01000843.1:369224-393157 GCA_002922825.1 Brachionus calyciflorus | reverse complement strand
CAGTGACTTAAGGGCTATTTTTTCTTTAATTTTGTATAAAAAAAATGATTTTTTATTTTTTTGTCACTGAAATTTCTTATTTAACACCAAAAATTCTATACCAAAAAATAAAATTTCTAAATTTTTTCAACGAATATTTTTTGGTCAAAGATTTCTAATTTGCATTTATATTTCTTAATCTATATAAAAATTCTTAAAATATTGACGAAAAAATTGCGTATAGAGTCGATCCTTGCTATAACGAAACCTTTTGATTTATCGAACTACTTGTTATAGCTTAACTGAAAAAAACGCCTTAAATTTTAAAATAATTTGAAATAACTTCGTGATATAACGAATTTCGATATAACGAAAGGGTATTTTTATTGACCGACCCTTTCGTTATACCAAAGATAGACTGTATAAAATTTTGAACAAAAATGAAAATTGAAAAATGAGCGAGAGTGTTTTTTTTTACCAATTTTTTGCATCAATTAATACTTTAAGTCAAACTTGTGATTATTAATTTTGAACGTAAAACAACACCATTTAAGTCATCTTGTAATGATTTTTCTATATGATCTGATAATTTCGACCGAAAACTCCTATATAGAAATTACCAAAAAGCAAAACTTGTTTTTGGTATGGTTGGTTATGTAAAAGATAATGCCACTTTCTAGAGGCACCAGTTGTAATATAATAGTAATTTTGTTGTATTTGAAAATGGCGCACTCAGTCTAAAATATGAATTAAGCTTTGGAGCTTTCTATAGAATTTTAAATTTTATTAATTTAAAACGATCGGGATTAAAATTTTTTATTTTTTTTTTTAAATAAGAAAGAAAATAAGCGCTTTGAAAATGGTACATTTTTATTATATATGTATAAACGACGAAAAAAATATAGTTGAACAAAAATAGAAGTAATAGCGGCCTTGAAAATTTAAACAAACAATATTTAATGGTTGAGATTAAAAAAAAATAAAATTTTTTTATAAAGCATAGACTAAAATTTCACTTAATTAAAATATGAAAAAAAAAATTCAACGCGCTTTAATTTTCATTCTTGTTTTTCATTTTTAATTTTACCAACGTTTTTTATGTTCATCCAAGCTGACACCACCTGGACCCAAAGCAACTATAAATAGTAAACCTCCAATGACTGACATTGTTTGAAAAAAGTCATATTTTAAAAAGTCATGTAACGGCTTATTTGAATCAACAGTCCAAAATGGATTAACAAAAACGTTCATTACACTTAATATTGACACCAAAGTCAATGCGCTTAATCTAGTCTTGTATCCAACAGCAACTAAGACAATCAATGCTGTGCCAAGGATGTCAATAATTATATGTAAAATTGACGAGTCAAGACGAATCAATGTAAAGAACATAATAATTACAAGAATTCTTCCAGCAAATTGCATATAATTTTTTGGCTTATTGTCACCCAATGTTGGTACACCAGCAAATAGACTTTTGGCATCTGGTTTATTTTCAACCAATAAGAGAATTAAACCACCAGCAAGCGATAAATTTCTTAACAAAAATCTAAAATCCCACAAGATTTTGTATGCTACAGTCTATAAAAAAAAATTTAAAAAAATTAATTTTTTGAAAATTATTTACGGCAAATTAAAATTTTTTAATTATTTTGTTTAATAAAAATTAAGTGAAATAATTTGCTAAAGAAACTCCAGGTTATTTCAATTTTAAAAATTTATTTTATTAATTTAATAGGATCTCTAACTTAACTTAACTATAAAATTTGTCTAAAATGCGCCTCTTAAGTGTTATTTAAATTTTTCTTAGACAATGCTCCAAAGCGGCTCAAGCAATGTCTTCAGTTTAACTATATTTTAAAAGATTAAAGATCTCAAAGAATAATTATTGAAGTTTCTTCATGAAAAAGTCTTTTTTTTATGACAAATTTAAACAAAAATCAACTCAAAAAATTTTAGATTTGCTAAATTTTTTAAAAATAAGATGAGACTACTTACTTGAAGAAAGACAATTCCGAACAAAATATAAACAGCAATATTAACTTGTTTACGCAACAGAATTAAAATACATGGTACTAATTGACCAATCAAGTTAGTAATTACGAATAGTGTGCCAAAAATTAATGATACGGACCAAGAGTACGAAATATATTCACGTTGTTCGTTCCATTGGAACCACATGCGAATACCATCCTCTAGAAATGTGCTTACTAAACATAATCTAGCAATTGTTGGCAAGTAGTTTTTACTATGTTTCAAGACCTAATTTTTATAAAAATTTTGTTTAAAAATTTTTTTTTTCTTTTAGATTATTTTTTAGAGTTACAGTATCGACGAAGTCTTCAGCTTTGTTGATAAGTTCTTGTTGTTTCCGATCGGATACAGAGATGTGTATGTTCATTTTTTATTTCAAATTTTTCTAAAAAAAAAATTAAATTCAACTTTTTTTAAAAGTTTATTTATCTTTTTTTAAAAAAGAAAATAAAACATAAAATTTTTAGTTCATATTTTGACGTGTAACTATAAATTAAACATGTACCTTCACTTTTGTTGAGAATAAATTTACTTTAATATATATATGTGGATAGATATGTAATAGATGGAAAGCAAGGAAAATAGGAATAAATAATGCAATTTTTTGCAATCAAAATATTTGAAATCTTATAATTGTTTTTATCGTTGTTTATCTTGCTTTCGTGTTCGATTCTATTTTATAATGCTTGCAAGAAGAAATTTATTTTTTGTTTTTCAAAAATTGTAGTTGAAAATTTTGCTTTATTTTTAGCTTTTTGAAAAATCTTATACGAAACTGAGTTTTAGTTTTTTTGTTTCTCTATAAAACTAATGACATACAGCTAGTCTTTATTATATTTTCTAAATAGATCCTTTATCCTTGTGTTCAGCAATTAAATAATTAATTTTAAAAAATAAAAAAATTTTACTAATTTTCATAAAAAATTAAACAGATTTTTTTTGTTTTTTTTGTTGCTATTTTAGAAATTTTATGCGGGAAGATTGGCTAAGCAAGCATCGTAAGGTTATATTCATAATTATTGTTTATTTAAAAAGGATTTAGCCTAGTCTTTTAATTAAACCCGTGAATATATCTTTTTGATATTAAATTTACTTTATATTTTATCCTAAAATCTTTTTCGATAAGCATAAAAATAAGTAAAAAATTCGATAGGGGGTTGAAATTTAGGTTTTCGATAATCTGAAAAGATTTTATGAAAATTCTGAATGGCTCAAAATATTTCAAAAAAAAATATTTTCTTTTTTTATTTTTGGAATATATTACATATTTAAATTTAAAAAATTTTATTTCACAAAGCGACTAGCTTATTTACTTTACATATTTTGAAATAAAAAATGTGTTCGAGCATTTGGACAAAAAATTAGAATTGGTTCATTCAACTAGGATAGAAATTAATTTGTTAAGATTATTTTAAATTGAATAGAAATTACTAATATTACAGGGGTGATTGAGAAATTTCTTTTTAAAAGATAAAAAATGATAGCCACGTGAGGTCATACGAAAATTGAATGTTTATTCTTTTTTTATTAACATGTTGTCTCAAGATTGTCACTAAATGTCATATCTAGTTACTTTCTGTCATTAAGAATTGACTTAAAAGTCACTTAGAAGAATCTAATGTGATCCATTGGGTTGGATGATGATTATGTGTTACTATCTCTTAATCACTTATGTAACTCAGATTTAAAAAAATACGAAATTTTGAGCATGTGATTTTCTTAAAAAAATTTTTTTATATTAAGTTCATAATTGTTTCCATGATATGATATCTACCCATAATTATATAAATAAAATTCAAATTACAACTAGTTACTTCACATATTGTTCAAGGAATTTTCATTTATAAACCCTGGAGTTCATAGATAGGGAATCGAGTATTTTTTATTGACTTATATTTAAGTCTGAGTCTTAGGCTTATAAAGATTTTCAGATAAGTCTGAGTCTGATTTAAAAAATTGACTCAGATTTTCGAGTCTGAGTCATGCGAAATAAAAAGACTTTTATTTTAAATCTGAGTCTATAAAAATAATATAAATTTAACTGCTTTTCTTCTTATCGTAACAAATGAACTATTTATTTCTAGAGAATAGTGATATTATTCTGTTCAAAAAAATTTTTGTAAAAATGTAAATTTTGATAGGAATTTTTCCATTTAGAAAAATAAATAAAACTAAAGCATTATTCTAAGAGTGAAAAGGTTTAAGGTAATTTTTTTTTAAATATTAACAAAATACAGGCACGAAACGGAGCAAGTTTTTATTTGAAATAGGAAAATATATACAGCTGATCCTTGCCATAACGGAATCTGAAAAAGCAGAAAACTCATTACTAGGAAAGTCAAAAACGGTCCCGAATTTAAAGAGCCTATTCTATGTAGCGTTTTACAATAATAACTGACTGGTTGATTTTAAACCATGACTCAATCTCTTTATCTAATAGACTCGAGAATTTGGACTTCAGTCTTTTTTGCTAATTTTTAAGACTCAGACTTAAGTGAGTGAGTCGGGCTTAAGCCAGACTTGAGTCTTTAAGAACCGAGTCACTCTTATTGACTCCCAAACTCTGCCCTGGAGGTATAAGCAAGGTTATACGGTACACTTAAATTTTAATCAATATCGAAAATTTACATAAAATTTATTCGACTCACTAATTTTCATTTTGGAAAATTCTCGTAAACTTTTATCGATCGGAAACAAAATTTAAAAAAAAAATAAAAATTTTTCTCTGTAATATTTTTGACAACTAAAAATTCTGCTTATGACAATCAAAAAACAGATATTCCTGGTCAAAACTACTAAAAATTTTGTAAAATTTTTAATAAATAAAATTTATTTGAAAATAAAATACATTACTAAAAGAGTATATTTCTCTTATTTTTTTATCATTTTTATCTTATTTGGCTATTTTAGATGATTTAGACTTTGACATTTCTACTCGGTTTGTCTTTCGACTTTTCTTTAAACTTTGATCAGGTTTTTCAATTTTAAGTACTTTGGGAACCTTACGTGGTCTACCTCTTTTTCTCATTTGGGTTTCTAGTTTCTCTATTACTTACGAATTGATTTCAAACCTTATTTTTAATTTTTCAAACACCTTCAAAATAAATACTACACTTCTAGCGAACTTTCTACTTTGGCGTAGCCAACTGAAACGTATCCTTGGTACAGCGAACCGTAGCCATAGCGAAGTGGACCGTTACCTTGCCATACCGTACTCACCGTACTCTCTTACCATACGGTTAATTTTTTATCGAATTAGCTGTTTAAGCAAGTTATTAAAATTTTAGCTAAGTTTAGTATCTTTAATTATTAGAAATTATAAGGGTTGCTACTTTAATTTTTATACTCCTTATTTATTTGAATTAAAATAATTTGAATTATTTTAAAAGTTTACAAAAATAAGAATCTAATTAGTATAGATCCAATCGATTTATTTTTATAAAGATTTCTATCGACACCCTTAACAAAATTCGTTTATCGTCCAATATCATAAAATACTTATGTTTGAAAAAAAGATTTTAAGTCGACTTTTTCTATTTAACTCATGATATTACCATTTCAGTATTTGACTAAAAACATATGATTTTTTCTAATTCATAAATCTTATCTTAACAAAAAAGCCATATTATATGAGCGACAGAAAATTTTGATTTTCGAAAAAATTAAAAAACAAAAATATTGAATTTGATGTAAAAAATTTTATTGAATTTGTTCAATCAGGATAAAGACTTAGAGTTAAAGGATTAAAAATCATATGCCTAGCATCTTGTAAATATTTTTCACTAACATTTAACAAAGCTAATTCATTAATTGTTAACTTTCTAGGAGCATTCATGAACCAAACAAATTCTGGAAGTCTTAAATAACGATTAAGTTCGATCCTATTTGGTACAAAAGGTGTATGCGACGTCACTCTTTCTAGTTGAGTTTTCTTTTTACTTTTTCCATTATTGGCGTTTATTTGTTGTAAATTATGATGAACCAATCGTAATTTCTTAGCATCTTTTGAATTAATAATTTTACTTTGGACGTTTTTAATTTTTTTAGAAAGATCCATTATGTTCAATGAATGTTTAAAATTTTTTTCAAAAAAAATTATCAAAAAAATAAAAAATAAAAGCGAAAAGAAAAGTTATACGTAATTTCATACAGTTAATTTTTCTTTTAAATTAAAAAAAAGTAATTAAGATAAATGTTAGATAATTTTTTTTAAAAAGAATGGTTCAAAATGAAAAATTAATTTTTTTTATTTTATCAAATCTTTAAAATTTTTTATTTATTTTTGAAATAGGATTTAATTCAATTATTATTATTATTATTTCATTTGTTACAAATTATATAATTAATACCATAAAAATCCGAGTCGTTTATTCAAGTAAACTTTACCCTCATCACCATCCAAATACTCGAATAGAGTAAATAATGTATTTTTTAATTCGACATTGTATCTAAATTTAGACTGTGCCTCTTCGACTTTTTCCAATATCAATTCTTTTATGTTATGTGTGATAAGACTTGGCCTTTGCTTAGCAATTAGACTTAAACTGACAAAAATTTTATTGGGCTCTTGTTGACTCCATGTTGTCTTTATTAGATTTTCTATACATCTCGTAAATATTTCGTCACTAAAAATTTAAGTTTGTAGCTAAGTTTAAAAATTTTTTTTTCTTTGAAAATTTTACCATTTTTTAAATGCATCAATAGACTCTGATTTTTTAGAAAAATCGATAAAAAAGCTGAACAAATTTAAAGATTTTGTTCTCACTGTTTGGTTCTCATTTGAAAGCATTGATAAAATAGACCCAAATAAAATTTCAACATCTTTACTAAGAATTTCTTTTGATTGAGTTCTGTTAAGAATATATTGAATTATTTGTAAACACTTTAAATTTAAATTCTTGGTTGAGTTGAAAAAAAATTGAAACCAGTGTAAGGCTTACTTTTTCGGTATCATTATGATTTTTTGGCTCATTAAGAAATAATTGTTTTAAAAGATTAAGTAGATAGCTTCGAAATTGCACTACTTCAATTGAGTTATCTTCATCTTTAAAACTATCTTCTATTGCTAATACTATAAAGTGATCATCCACTTGCATCTTTAATAATTACAAAAGATTAACGTTAAAAAATCATGTATAATAAGCTTTATTAAGGATTAAAAATAGGCCAAATGTAAATTATGATCGATAGAAGTCTATCTAGCAACAAGAGGGAAAAAACAGAAATTCAGATTTGGAAATATTCTTAAAAAATTTGAAAAAGTCGATCAATTCTTTTCATTTTTAAATTTAAAAAAATTCTAAATTTTTAAATTTTTGTCCGCAAAGTGTTATCAGTTTTTGTTATTATGTTAACAAAAATGAACCCTATTGGTTATTTTAAAAAGTATGATTGTTGTCATCTAGCATCAAAATATGAATAAAAGAGCTGAATTGTGAATTATATCATCTGATAAAAAATGTTATTGTTTAAGAGCCCTTGATAAAACAACACCTTTTTACGGTTTTTGAGAAAAAAATGGATTTAAAATTTCTGACGTAAAATGAAGCTCTATTTTCTTCGAAATTGAAAAATCAGAATCATCAAGAAATCTGCCTAGTTTTTTTAATTTTTGGGGTGTCTTGGGTGAGTTTATAGAAAATATTAAAAATTCATTAAACATTCTTACAGTTTATAAAATAAACTGGCAACTTTTTTTTTTCTTTTTTACATTCACATATAAATTTTTGATTGAATTTTATTTTTTTACAATAGACTTTAATGTAAAAAATATAAAAAGAAAGTTGCCATATCATTTAATAGCTCTAGTGTTTTTTTTTTTAAAAATTGCGTGGTGTTTTTGCTGTGCTTAGTTTAGAACTGTTCCTTATTTGTTTCCATTTCCAATTATTTGTATGGGTCTTTTTTAGGACTAACTTCGAATTTCTCGGCCTCATGGCTCTGATAAATTTTAATAATTCGTAAAATTTTATAAAATTTTTGATAAAAAGTCTAACTCCGAAAAGAGAGATAATTGAAATTGTTAATGATTTGAATCAGGACTTACCATTTGAAACTTCATGGTAAAATTATTAATAATACTTTGTAGAACTCTTTGCAAATATCCATCATATTCATAATTCAATCGACTAATACCAATTAGAAACTTTTTTAAAAAAGTTTAATTTTTAAATTCGTATTAAAATACAAAATTCGAAATTTACCAAGTGTAGTGTATCTTTTAAAGATATCAAAATACTATTTTGATTATTGGCATGTGTAACATTACTAGCGCTAATTTTTGAATTATTATTTTGATTAGTTGATTTAGCTTGGCCGATTGGTAGAACTAATTTATCTATAATCTTAGCGAATAAAGTATCTGATCGGCCCTTGGAAATTAAAAAAATTTCAAAATTATTTTAACTACAAAATTTGAGAAATTTCTTACTCTACTATGTAAGAAAGCTGATAAATTATATACAATTTGCGATGCAATTATATAAGTTTTATATAGAATTGAATGAGAACTTATAGTTGTTATTGAATTTACTAATTTTATAAAATCATTAAAATATGTGCTCAAGTTATCAATATAAATTTTACGCTCATTAAAGGACTTCAAATAAAAAAAAATTTAATAAACTTAAAAATTTGTTGTTTTATATTTTTACTTACTTGAGTATTTTTAAGTTTAAGAGCATATTTCGATAGGAAATCAATTAAATATTGTTCAATATTTGAGGAAAATTTTAAGTTTAATTCGTTGAAAATATTAATTTTATTTTGAGTCAAATTGACGAATTGACAAAGTTCTCTTTCAGTTTGCGATGTATTGGAGTCTTTCTGTTCGAAAATGTCTTTGGAGCCACTAGGAGTTGAAGTTGAGTTAATAAATGAGAAAATAAGTAAATTAATAAGTTTAGCTTGAAAATTAGGCAAATTTTTATCGCATATTTCACTAAGATTCAAATCGTTTAAAATTAAATTTAAAAATTTAATTCGAACTAGAATCGATTGACAATGATCTTCAATGTTGGTTTGATGTATTGATAAAGCAAATTGATCGATCATATCGGTCAAGTTCTTCATTTCTTTTGTTGTATTCTGGACTAACGATTGTGGATTGAATATCAAATTTGAATATAGCGAACAAATTTCGAAGCATATTTCCGATATTATTTCATAAGAGAATATAGTTGATTTGTTTAAATTACTTTGTTGATCTAAAATAACTGACCATAGCTTTGATAGATATTCGACCATTGATTCAGCTTAAAAAAATAAGTTTATATGACCATTTCTTGGCATTAAGCAAAAAAAAATTAACGAATAGTTTTATTGTCTTACGATCAGGGATAGGTACTGATAATAAGTACTAATAATTAAGTACTTGAAAAAAATAGGTAAATTAATTAATTAAAATTAGCTCCATTGACCAATGAAACTGAGTCAAACTCTTATGAAACGGATGAGTTTTCATCCATTTTAGATAAAGACGTCGAAGATGATGATTTCGAAGATGACCCAAATAGTGTTTTAACGCCGCATCAACAACTAACTGAACAAGAGAGAGGACTTCAGTTATTTTCAGCATGACTTGATATGAATGTTCATAGAGTAAGTTGTAGTGCCCATACATTAGAACTTGTTATAAAAGATGTTTTAGCCAAAAGAAGTGAAATTTCACAAATTGTAGCCAAGGTTGCTAAAATTTGCAACAAGGTTCATAAATCAACTATATAGTGAAATACTTGAAGAAGTAAAAAAAACAATTAGTACATCAAATGTCAGAAGGTGAGACAGCCAGCTTAAAATGATTGAGTCTATTTTTGATATACCAGTTGGTGTAATGGAAAAAATTTATCAAAGAGAGTCTCAAATTAAAATAAATCCAAACGAAAGAGTTCAATTAGAAAAATTAGTTAAAATTTTAAAACCATTTGGTGATCTAACAGTTGATATTCAAAAAGATTTCGGTTCAATTTCAATGCTGTATCCAGCTTATCGAGGTATCCTTTGCTGAATCAAAAGATGACTCAATTATTAGACCTATGGTTGACGAGCTTGAACGCTCATTAAAAGATCGTTTAAAGTATGTTTCCACTGATCCTATGTTTAGTTTGGCAGCCCTTCTTAATCCAAAGTATGGGTTAAAATGGGTTGAAGATTCGGAAGTATTATATTTTAAAAATTTGTTAAGAGAGAATTTGAAAAAAATTAACGGCAATATTTTGTTGAATATTAATAGCAATAATGAAAAAACTCCTTCTAAATCATATTTATCTCTTAACAAATCTAAGTCTTTTTTAGAAAACGATAATTTTCTTTCGGAAATAAATAGCTTTTTCAATTTTATAGAAACTTTTAAGGATTCTCAAAACTTTTTAGTGTCTCATTTATGGAGCAAAATAAATGTAATAGCGACCAGATTTTTAGAAATTTTTTTTTTAGAAATTTCTAATTTCAAAAATTTTAAAATTATTTTTGAAGCTTAATCAAGATAATATAGGATAGGTAGAAAAATTTTTTTGAAAATGGGTCTTTACTTATTATCTTCTAGCTTTTCTTTTCCTAAATTTAATCTTCATCGAGGCAAAATTTCGAATCAAAGGTATAGACTAAATAAAAATGTGATATGTTGAGATATGTTGAGATTTAGGCGTTATGATCTCAGATGAAAAGAAAGTTCAACACAGGCTCACTAAAGTTGGTACTAATTTAAAAAACTTAGACTAAAAAAGCGCTGCTTATATTTATTAAACCTTACATCTCTTAAACAACGCATAACACGCGGTGATTTAATTCAAATGTTTAGGTTTGAAACAGGAACTGACAAAATCTATCGACACACCACACCGACTCGTATTCAACAACGTTATAATCACAGAGAAAGACTCAGAAGAGAAATCGTCAGATGTTGCAACCAATCTCATGAGTTTTTCAACAAAAGGATACTAAACGAATGGAATTCACATCCCAATTAAATTATTTTGTCAAAAAATTTGAATGAGTTCAAAAAAAAAAATTGATACTCATTTTAAAACTGCTAAAGCGCTTGCATACTACTCCTACTACTTGAGCATATCTTTAGAATCTGGATCAAATAAAGTACTTAAAAATCAAATATAAATAGGGCTTAAGATTTGATCAAGTTTCGTTGTTCATTTTCTATATATACTCTCTCTCTCCACATCTTCACTCTAAAACAAAATCAATCGATATTACTAGCATGCTAGTAATATCTCTCTCACTCAGTTTGCTGTTAAGATTAGAGTAAGCTTAAAATCGGTTGTATTTTACGGAAATAAAACTTCATCTTCAGATTCGAGCCAATCAAAACCTATATCAGAAATTTGTGATCAGAAAAAACAGTTAATAAAAAAAGGACAAGTTAGAACTTTTTCTTTAATTAATTTTTTAAGAGATATCTCTACAGAGCTAAATTCACTCAGTACAGGCACAAATAAAGAGCTATTACGGTATTTTATGAGAAACTTCATTTCTTAAAGTGAAAGATTTTTTTTAAGTCTCCAAATGAAGGAAAAATTTGAAACTTACATAACTTAGTGTTACATGCATAGTTTGCCAAATCGTTTTGGAATAGTTTCCTTTTTTCGAAAAAAAAATCAATTATTTAGGAAAAATTTTTTGCTAGTTTAAATTACTTATAAGTCATTAAAATTTCACAGATTCTTGAAAAAATGAGCTCATTTTGCTTCCGACTTAAAATTTTCATCAAATTCTGAAATTTTAAATCATCTAAAAAAATTCAAATTTAAAAAGAATAAAAAATATTTTGCAAAAATCCAAAAAATACTTAATAATCTTGATATGGTGAAAGCAATTTGATATAGAGATAAATTAACACTATCACTAGTATTAATAATTAAAAAATCTCTACAATTTTCCAAATAGCAAACAAAAAAATCTGTCAAAAACTGTGTGATCACTTGAAAATTTTTATAATTTGAAATTTGATTTGAAGTCATATTGGGATTGGAGTCCAATCCGATTAAACCAATAGCCTCTTTGATTAAGCTATTTGAATTTTCTGAAAATTCAATATTTATTAAATTATCAATATCGGAATTTTCCGAATTTTCTAATTCACTAGAATCAAACCATAATTTCAAAGCTATGAATTTCATATTCATAAAAGATTTAACTGCATTTATCTTAGCCGATGTAACTGTAGATGAATAAGAAACATTCGAGTTATTCAGACCTAGAATACTTTCTATTTTGTCCATGTTTTTTGACTTGATAAAAACATTTAGAATTCTAAAATAATTTTCTATTTGTTCATATTTTAGTTGACTAATAGCTAACGACGGATTAGGCAAAGTAAAACATTTAATTAGAATAAAAAACATATAAGACACATTTAGGAGACCAGACATGTCTAATTCAGTGATACGTTTATCATGTAATCTAGTGTATAAACGTCCTTTAAACTGCCGCCAAACTAAATTAACTTGATTATTATTATTATTTGAATTGTTACTGCTTGTTAAGGATGTCGAACCAGTCGAGCCATCTTTTAAATTTAGATACAAAAATTTTAAAAATAAATGAAAAATATTTGAATTTTGATCGTTTTTCTCATTGCATATTTGTGTGACTGTATTAGCACCGTGTTTAAATTCACTAAGAGAATTTTGAGATTCAGTTAAAGCGAATAGACTATTTGAGTTTTTTAATTGAATAAAAAAAGAGGAATTTAAAAGCTTGCTAAAATAGGATTCCCATAACATGAGTAGTATGTCGACTAGAATTTTGCGTAAATTTGGATTGGTTTGATAAACTACCGGGTTTGAGCTCATTATTTGAGATGCTGTTATAAAATTTTGTTTAGGCATGTTGTTTATTTGTTCTATGCATATCAATTCCAGTGGAATTTTTATTTTTAAAAATGATGCTTGACCTGGTGTTTGATTTTGATCAATTATGTCTTTGAGGCATGTTTTTATGAGCTGATAACTTGGATCTAAATAGTTTGAAGGTTCAATCTGACCGTTTTTTTCCTAAAAAGAAATAGAAATCTCATTAAAAAATATCATATTCATTTGAATTCATTCATATAAATTTCGTTTTATTTAGATTTGATAAAATAAACCTAAAAAAATTTTTGGAATTTTTTTTAGCTTAAAGAAAATTTAAGCTAACTGTTAGCTTAAAATTTCTTTAAAAAATCGGGGGAGACATAATTCCTTAAGCTTTTTTGAAGCTTTTAACGGGTGCTCAATAATAAATGACCGTTTATGTTTTGTAACAAAAAAAATATATGTTTAATTCAACGAAAATGGTTGAATTTTTATTCACATATACTACCACAATACTTGTTTAAGAAATTATTCTAATCATTTTACCTCTATTTATCACGGAGCTGCATCAAATGGCCTTTACCCACTTTATACCAAAATGTCCTCGAAGGTTTGGGTATTTAGAAATTTTCATTTACAGATTTTCGGATGTGAAATTTAATACTGATTAAAATGAGCCATAGAACATTTTATTAGCATGTGCCTTTCTAAAGTTATCGACAATAAACAATAAAATTTTTGTCTAGTGAAGGGCAACCGGTTTTCTCCTTATTTCGGCATCTTATTTCTAGCCACCTTTATTCAGTATTCACATGTTAACTGGTAACATAATGCAGAAATTTAATGCAATAGTATCAACTTTTTGAAAATAAGCTTTTAACATATATATTTATTTTTAAGAACTTACACTTAGTAATTTGATATCTTGAGACAATTTGTGGCTTAATAATAGCGTAAAAAGGCTAAAATTTTCGATTTTTACACTTTCATTTATCAAAATTGTTTGATTGCTTTTGAAAATTTTCGCCTTGTTAGGATCTGTAATTTTAAAATTTTTCATTAATTGTAATAGACGATTCAAGGAACTCCAAAATGTCTAATAAAAAAAAAATTTTAAAAAATTTATATTAAAAAAAGTACTTTTTAGATTGAATACTCCTTGTTGTATTTTATTAAAGTATCCAGCATTTTCAAATTGTTGCATAACCTTAAAAGCTAAATACCAACATTTAGACACACAATCACAATACAAATTTACCATTGTTATGTCTGATAAATCACTCATATCCGAAATCTCTTATTTTAAAAAGTTAAAACTAGTAAAAATTTAAAAAAAAATAATTTTCCAAAATAAAATTACATACTTTTTTAAAATTGTGTAGACTTATTTGAATAAGATTGTTTAAATAAAAATAAAAACTTTGTACAAATAAACAAGATTCATCTTCGTTTGAGTCTAAATTATCACTACTTATTGAGCATAGATCAAAATTTAATGCCAGAGAAGAATTTTTATTGGAAAATAATTGTTGGCTCAAATAATAGATCAAATATAAAAATAAGTTTTGAACTGATAAAATTGTATGAAAACCAACTGTATATACACTTTCATTAACCGATTTCTTAGAAAAATAATTTTTTTTTCTAAGTATTACAAGAGCTTTAGATAAAAAAAAATTACCTCTTTCAGGAAACATTTAGAGTCTAAAAAAGTCGAACTATAATTTTTCCAATTTCCTATAAGCAAAATTGAGCGTTTAAGTTGAATTAAAATCTCATTGTAAAAGTATGCATTCTCGTAATCATTTTCTTTAAATTCAGGATCTATTCCTAAACTAAATTAAATGTTTTTAATAAAAGTTTTCAAATTGTTTGATATGAGCTCTATATCTTTATTACTTGGTTATTTTATTTGTTAAATTTATTAGAGAATAAAGTAAATTTCCACATGATTCAGAAAACTCTAAGAAAAAAAAATTCAGTTAAAAAAAATTTAGTTTAAAATCAAAATCTTGCTTTTAAATTTAAAGCGTTTCCGTTTTAGTTTAATTTATGCCAAATGTTGAAGAGAGGTAATCCTTAGTAATATTAGCTGTTTTATATTTTTAATAAAAGTTAGCTATTTATATTTTTTGTTCTGGATCCACTTTATTTTAAGCAGTTTACATTTTTAATTATTCCTTCACTGTAAATATTTTAGGGGGTAATAAGCAAAAGGGGCAAAAGTTTGTAAGACGCTTTTATGTGAAAACAATTCTCTTAAAAGATGAAAAAAATTTTCATTAAAGAGTAAATGACCCTAAATGTGAATTTTTTTAATCCTTTTTTTTCCCACTTTCTCATAAAAGCGTCTTTCAGACAGGCGAATTTCCATCTAGAAAAATTAATGAATGAATTTAAATAAACCAAATTATTGTGAAGTTGAATTGTTGTGAATTGTTTCATATAACCTCGTTATCTTAAGAAGTTACATTTTAAATTTTATTGTTGTGTATTTCTACCGTAGGCGCTTGTACACAACTTCAAATCCAAATTTCGACTGTTTTACTGAATTCAGTACTAAATAAAATGGATTGTACTGTAAAGGCCAGAAAATTGAAAAAATTGTACATCAAAAAAATCTAATTGAAAAAAAACTTGGAAGTTTAAAGTGTTTTTTATTATACAAATAATAATCGCTTTACTGGAGCTTTTTTTGATTTTTAGGCACCTAAGCTTTGGTTGATTAACCGGTTTTATATTACTGAAGAAGGGCTTTTAGTCCAGGCCTAAAAATGTTAAGTAAATGTGTTCTTGGTAATTCTTATAAGGATAATAAAATATTGATAAAAAGTATGTTGCACTAAGTTTTAGAATTTTTCTAAAAATTATGTGCTACATAGATATTTGTGGCGTAATGCGATGTGTGCTGACAACATTTGAAACTGTTTTGAAACGATATTTATGTGTGCTTATCATGGTTGAATTTTATTTTTGAATAAATCGATATTTGTTTAAAAATTAAAAAGACAATCCTCAAAAAGCAAGGTTTTTGGACAATTAAAAAAATATTACTTGTAATTCTAAGTGGACACACAATTATTTTGTTTATAAAATTTCTAAAAAATATCAAAAAATTAAATTAAGGCAAAGAGTTGTCGAAAATTAATTTTTACAACCTTATTCTGTTAAAATATACTTGAATATTTTGTTCATGAATCATAAAATAGTCAATACTGAATTCATTATTTGTTTGATAGTCGATACAATCGACACCAGACAACATTAATGATTCGAAATATTCACAACTCTCTTCATGTTTTTGATAAACACTTAAAAAATATTTCTGAGTATTAATTTCTAAAATACTTTTATTATAAAATCTTGTTTTGATACTTTAATTCCAAAAAGGTATAGACATCTTCAAAATTAATTCTCATTTTAAAATTTGAAAAAAAAAAAATTTTAATTTTTAAAAAATTTATTTTTGAAAAAATTGAAGTAATAGAAAAAAAAACTAAAATTGAAAGGAAAAATTTATAATTCCAAAATTTGAAAATAATAAATAACTGGACAAAAAGTTTATTTTATAAGTCGGGCAATAGCTGGTATTACAGTATTTAGAAATTCTTGAACATTTGTACTTGGACGGAATAAATCCTTAAATTCTTTTGCATTTAATCTATCGTCATTGTTGTCATCGTATAATTTTAAAACTTTTAAAGCTTCGTTTAAATCAGCCAAACAATATTCTTTAGGTAAGGCATTTACTGAGAAAAAAGCAAACTCTGGTACGTCTATTACACCGTCTTCGTTTCGATCAGCTGATCTAAACATGGCTTCAATTATACTAAGAGCTGTTAATTTTCTTGGCGGAATGGTGTTTGATGATGGCCGAATGTATCGAGGTACTTTTTTAGAGCTTATTTTACGAGCTGATTGTACAGCGTCGTGTATAGGTAGATTTAAATTAATAAATGGTCGATTCTCATATTCATGTAGAATCATTCCTTCAACTAGAAAAGAATTGACTTGTATAAAGTTAAATTTTACAGAAAAATTTTGTAAAAATTACGTAATCCAGTTTCTTTTACACCATATTTAGACATTATAGCTTGAACTGAAGACTGATAAATATCAAAATATGATTTGAGATTTTCTTCTGCTTTTTGTGATAGGGTAATATTGAAAATTTCTAATGCACCTAAAATTGAATACGTGTACTCTGGTTGACTAACATATCCATCAAAATCCATGTCCATGAAAGAAAATAAATAATAACTCAATGTTTTTGCATTGACGCTATAGGCTAAAATAGAAAAGTATTAAATTTAAGTCTATTCAAATATTTATCTTAAAGGAACTAATTTGAATTCAATTGTATTATTTATATTTATTGAAGCTTTTTTATGAAAAAAAATTTATTCAGAGTAAATTTACAGTATATTACTGAAATAATTCGGCATGTTTTTAGATATTTCTTAAACCGAAATTTTCAAGACCCTTAAATCGTTTATATCAAGTTGTAAATTTTTTTTTGCATGAAAAAGAAAATAAATTGGCTCAATCTCTTAAAAAATTTCTTTAATGCCAACGAAGATAAATTTTCTCAAAAATATTTCAGTTTGAGAAAAGAATTTAAAAAAAAAAATTTTTGAGTAAATTTATGATGAAAACTTTAGTCTTGGAATACTTTTTCTGAGCTATTCCTTTTCGACTTGTATAAAAATTAATATCGGTATTGATATTTTTTATACCTGATTGTTGAGCAACAACTACTCTTTCTAAATTGAAAAATCCATTTGTCATGTTTTGTACCCGACTAAGACTAATTAATCCATGCGGATAGACATCCAAATAATCCATAGCAATTTTCAACAAATCGCTCACTAAATAAAAATTCTATTAAAACAATAAAAAAAATTAATTGAGAAAAAGTTTTTACATTTTGGTAAATAGGTTTCTCCGTGATTAGAAAGTTTTATCATTTCAGCAATACTTGCAATACTTTCTTTAAAATCGGATTTTAATTTAACGCCCATCAATTCCATCAAGTCCAAATAGCCTCTAAAAACCTCTGTTAAATTAAGAACGCCATTTGCATCTATGTCAAAATGATTATACATATCAGCTGTTATTGCTTTGATATCCATTAAAAGTTCTTAATATTTTTAAGTTTTGAAAAAATTAAAAGCTTGAAAAATTATAGACGTATGATATACCTTTAATCTCAGTCACTAATGCATCATCTAAACTTATATTCATATTTTTCAAAAAAATTTGAGCCTCTTCAATACTTAATCTATGCTCCGAATTTGGATCAATTGAATTCAAGAATTTAAGTTTTAATTTTTCACCTTGTTTTTAATTTTAAAATTAAATCTTCAAATTTGTCATAAATTGAACTAAATTACTTGCACAAACACCACAAGTCTGAGGACATGGTACTCTAAAAAACTCTTTGCAAACATTTAGCAATGTTGTCAAATTAACAGCAAGGCACAATGGTTGTTCTTGGACACAATTTATGGCTAGGATTCAAATAAAAAATCAAAATTTGCCAATTCTTTTTTTTTTTTGAAAATATACCTAAAGTTAAAGAGCACTGGTACAATGCGACTAGAAAAACGAGAAGATATAATTTCATTTTTATTTTGGTTGCGAATTTTTCAATTTTTTTTACTTAAAAATTTGACGAATCTCAAAGAATTTATACGAGAATATCGCAGACATGAGCGTGTTTTTGAAGTATTTAAAATAGGACGGACGGGCGGACTTGCAGTAAAAAAACTAAATCTGTGTCAATTATCAAATTTCTAATTTGCTTTCTTTTTTGAATGGAATTACTTTAAATATTTGCAATTTATCTGATTTTTGAAGGCAAGTGTTTAAAGTAAAAGAGACATGACTTTTTAAAATTAAATATAAATATTTAAAATAATTGTCTGTATTTGTCTTTAAAGAAAGAAAGAAAAAATCGCATGATTTTTTTTAAATTTTAATCTTTAGAAATCTGTTTTAAAAGACTGCTAGCAAGCGAAAAATCGATTCATCAAAAGAAATTTAATAGTATATTCTCCAAAAAATAAAAATAGTCTTTTTCTACAAGAGCGATTTTCTGACTTAAATTAAATATTTAGATACTCTACTTACTAAATCCATTTTCTTTAAGTCTTCCAGAATAAAACATTAATTCAGCTATTATTGAATTATCTTGATAAATCTATCAAAAAGCAAGGTTAAAAATTGAAACATTTAAAAAAGGTCTTTCCAAAACATAATTTAAGAATTCGAAACTAAAATCTATTGGTATTCAATTGCTATTTAGTATATATTAATATCTAAAATAAAGAATGTTTTCTACATCGAATTAAAAGTGGTTGTCTGGAAAAAAAATCTTAAGGAAAATTCGCGTTTTTGCAATTTTCCCTTTTTGTTCTTTTTACCACATTTAAGGAGACCTGAAAATGAACAAATATAAAGTGAATTTCCCATTGAATTATTTAAATTAATAGGGACTATGAGAAGCAGCTCTAGAAATTTTCTTTTTAGAAGTTGATCAATTTTTAGAAAATGTTTTTTTATCGATAAAAAAAAACAGTAAAAAAATATTTAGAAAAAGGATATTATAAGAATCGAATAAATTAAGATTCAATTTAGATGAAGTTTTTAAGATTTTTGGATTAAATTAAAGCTCCGAAAATTCTCTATCAAAAATTACCAAAAAAGTAAATTTTTTAAATTATCTTTTTTATTGAATTCGATTTTAATTGGAAAAGAGCAGGACGAAGTATTTAAGAATCTTAAAAAAAGATGAAATAAAAAATAAAGATATGAAGACAAAATTATTTAAAAATTGTTTCTCCGCCGTACGCAAAATCAATAAAAATAATGTATAAATACAAAAATTTTATTTGATTTTAAACAAAATATTAAATAAATTTGAAATATATAATTGTATCAAATTCCATATTAATAATTTATATTGTATCAAAATGTCTGCTAGTTCAACAACTCAAGTTAAAAAAGTAGTTAAAAAATCAACAACAACTACTACCACTTCAACCAAACAGGCGCATCCAAAATTTATCGATATGATAGTTGAAGCTTTGAAATCACTTAATGAAAGAAGCGGCTCATCAAGACAAGCAATGCTCAAGTTTATTATGTCAAAATATCAATTGGATGAGAAAGTAGCTACTCTACATGTTAAATTAGCAATCAAAAATGGAGTCAAGAATGGTTCTTTGAAACAATTGAAAGGTGTTGGCCCAAACGGTTCATTTAAAATTGGTGATGCTATCAAGAACAAAAAAACCGAAAACAAAAAGAAACTTGTCAAAAAATTGACTGACGATAAAAAAGGTGAAGATAAGCCAAAGAAAAACATTAAAAAAATAGTCAAACCAAAAGTTCCGAAGGTTTCTGACGTAAAATCAAGTGAAGAAATGAAGAATAAAGTAACCAAGGCAACTTCAAAAACAGAAAAATCAAAGCCAAAAATCGAAAAAGTGAAAAATAATATTACCAAAACTGTAAAAAAAGCTGAAATCAAGAAAAAGGCTTCTCAAAAGACATCAACAAAAAAGACTGTTGCTTAAAAAAAAATAATATTTTTTTGTGTATATTTTTCGTACGTTTATTTTAGTTGTATATATTTTTTGTAAATTATCATTATAAAAATAAACTTTTAAAAATATATTTTGACTTTTATTTAAATACCTTCCTGAGTAAAATTACAATTTAGACCAAGATTATGCATAAAAGGACCTTGTTCATCAGTAAAATCAGAAATCTCAGCTCATTTTCACTGTTTTTTTCACATTAAAAATATACAGTGTTTCATTTTTTTGTTTCTTCGAATTTAATTTCTTTACCTAGGTCTTCAACGCGTTTAAAAATATCAAATTTACCCGTAAATAGAAAAGACGAGAGGAAAAACCCATTTAAACAGAATAAAACTTTAAAAAACGAGTAAAAATTTAATCTTTAAAAATAAAACGCAAAGAAAGCGCGTTTAATTTTTTAATATTATAGAATCAAGCTTTTTTGCTGATAAAAGCGCAAAAAAACTAATATTGATTCTATAATAATAATAATTGCTGAAGTATAATGATATTTTTAAACGCGTTTTCCTTCCCGTTTTTTGGTTTTCGGGTAATTATACGCTTAGGTTGGACACTACCAATTATCTTGTACATAATTGCTGTTGAAAAATTAATTTTGAAGATACATCTCGAAAAAATTTAAAAGGTTAAATTTTATGATTTGAATGAAAAATAAAGAAATTTAATTGTGTATTCAATTAATATAGTAGGATATCTTAATTGGAATGAAGTTTTACATTGAGTTAAAAAAATATTGAATTAGTTAAAAAGCTAACTCAATAAAATTTTTATTTAACTCAATAAAAAAAATAATTCAATAAATCAATAAACAATAAAAGTCATTGTATTAATTCAATAAATTTTTAACAAAAAAAACCATTGTTGTTATCCTTTATTCTATTTTTTATTTTATTTTAAAATAATTGGTCTTAATATCGAGATATTATGTGACTAATAACTCCGACATTATAGTGACTGTGACTTAAAAAAATTGTAAGCTTTTGATTGATTTGACGAATCTTTAAATTATTAGAGATCCAGTTAGAGTGTTTTTATATAAAAAAATTAGTTTCCGAGGATAATTTCTAAAGGATGTGTTAGAAATATCTAATTAGAGATCTCGATATATTAATTGATTCGGGTAGTGTTGGCGACTGCCACTGCTGCTAGCTTGATGTTGCAGTTGTCACTCGGTTGTCAATTAATTTTAAGATGATGGGCAATTCTTATTCTTTATTGTTTTACACAATATTAGGGAGCTATCGATTAGGAGATAAATGTCTTGATCATCATTTTGGGATTCAGCTAGCCGTGAGCTGTTCGTGGGCAGATGCCAGCACTAAATTCGTTAGCTGTTTTTTTTTCTAAACTTAAGTGACATCCTTGTCTCATCTTAATTCGATAATTTAATAAAATCCCAACATAGTTGCTGGAAAGATGCGGTCATTACAAGTATTAAAGAATAGAACACTTATCTTGGCGGTATAGATAAAAAATTTGTATTATTGTTTAGTTTTTAATCAATTAACATGTGAAATAAATAAACAATAGATCTTGTTGTTTAAAAAAAATATTGAATTAAAAATTAAAACAATAAATCTTATTGAATAAAAAAAAATTTTATTGAGTTAAAAAATAAAATTATTGAGTTATTTTTTAACTAATTCATTTTATTAATTAATTCAATAAGTAACTTCACTCCAGTGATATCTTAAAGATAAATCATTTGAATTTTTTCGCATTTTTTTCTAATAATCAATTTTTGCATTAAAAAATTCAAAAACCAATCACGACTTGACAAGTCGGACTTGATTTTTCTGAATATTTTTTGACTCTTGTCTTCCTCTGGTAAAGATGAAGATCAAATCAAGAATCCAATAAAAAAGAAAGACTTCGAAAACCAACATATAAACCCAAAAATTTTAAATAATAGAAACAGAAATATTTATTGAATTTTAACATTTTAACCTTAAATTTGATTTAGACTTTTATCTTAAAACACATTAAGAAAGAAAAATTGAAAGTGTTCTTTCTCATTCTTTAGTGTATTTTTTCATTTGAGGTGTATTTTTCTCATTTAAAGTTCGCCATTTTACTTCCTCCAAAAATGTTTAATAATACCATGAGGTAAATTAAAAGCTCAGCAAGCTCATGTGAGTCTGAACTAGCTCTTTTAAAATAAAAAATTATCCTTGATGAAAAACGCCAAAATATGATCGAAGAAACGATTAAAATGAATAATTTTTTCTATTTTCTTTATACTGAAGACAACGATTGATGATGACATTATACTTTTCGAAAATGACTTTGATTAAGAAAACTAAAAATTTATTTTTAATACCAAGCACAAATTCTTTTTTTCGGTTTTGTACCATGTCACAATTCTATGTCTGTATAGATTTTTTGATAGTAAACTATGACGGTACAAATGATGTTTATATCACTCACAGTCTCTAATTTTTCCGAACAAACTCAAGCTGCCTCTCTTTCGATTGTCTTCTTATTCTAACTCCGAATTTTCCTCCCTGTCTAGGAATTTCAATTTGAGTGTCGGTTTCTGGAGTTTTTCTCTTATTTGAAGAGGAGTGTGTTACATAAGTTAGTTATTGGGTTAATTTAAATTCAACAACATAAACTTCGTCTTCATTTTCTGAGTATTTTGAGCATTAATTGTGGTTTTTACTGTAAAATGTTTTTTACTTTTTAATATTACTATGAATTGTTTGAAATTTTAAATCGAATTTTCAGTTTTGATCCACGCATTTAATACAAAAATCAATTTTTCTAATAAAAATTTGGTTTTGAATTTTTTGAGAATTATTTTTTGTGAATTTCATGAGGTATACAAAGAGTAAATTCAGTTTTAGTCTGTCCTTAAAACAATTTTTGAAAAAAAATTCAAAAAACATGTTTTACATGTGCTTTTAAACTGAGTTTTCGTATTTTAAGTTAAATTATAGTATTCTAGTAAAATAAATGTTAATTAAGTAAAACAATTGAAAACTGATTTTAAAATTAGCCAAAAATTAAAATTCAAACTTACGACTTTTACTATTATTATCCAATTTCGTAGGGTTAGTTGAAATCTAAATACATACTGTTGTAAATCTTAATTTTTACCAAAAGAAAGAAGGTTAATCTATATAATATATAATAAAGGGATTTTCTTAGGATTGGAAGGTGAGGTTAAACTATTAATTGTTATAGTACTCGGTATAAATTATATTCGTTCAAATTTTCAGGAGCCCGATCAGTCCTTCAAGTTAAAAATATTTACGAACCTTAAGTGTTAATTAATTCTTAACTTTTAATCGAAAACCAAATTAGGAACTAATTAAGGATTGATTTTCGATATAACTTAAAGTGTCCTAAGTTAAATGCCGTATTTGTTCTATTAAATTTCCAGTCCAACCTATCTTAAAAATTTTTATTTCAAATTAAAGCTAATAAGCGTCTCTAGAAAATGTTTAAAAAAGATTTTTTTACCTGAGGTTAAGATACTCAACTTTCTAAATCCATTTTTTTTTAG
>NTPY01000843.1:308653-365978 GCA_002922825.1 Brachionus calyciflorus | reverse complement strand
TACCCTATCACAAAAAGCAGAAGAAAATCTCAAATCATATTTTGATATTTATCAGTCTTCAGTTCAAGCTATAATGTCTAAATATGGTGTAAAAGAAACTGGATTACGTAATTTTTACAAAATTTTTCTGTAAAATTTAACTTTAAACAAGTCAATTCTTTTCTAGTTGAAGGAATGATCCTACATGAATATGAGAATCGACCATTTATTAATTTAAATTTACCTATACACGACGCTGTACAATCAGCTCGTAAAATAAGCTCTAAAAAAGTACCTCGATACATTCGACCATCATCAAACACTATTCCGCCAAGAAAATTAACAGCTCTTAGTATAATTGAAGCCATGTTTAGATCAGCTGATCGAAACGAAGACGGTGTAATAGACGTACCAGAGTTTGCTTTTTTCTCAGTTAATGCCTTACCTAAAGAATATTGTTTGGCTGATTTGAACGAAGCTTTAAAAGTTTTAAAATTATACGATGACAACAATGACGATAGATTAAATGCAAAGAATTTAAGGATTTATTCGAAATTCTTGTACAAATGTACAAGTTTTACGTTATTTGTCAGTCTTTTTAACATTAATTTTTGATAGGCACTAAAAATCGAGATTTCGAATTCATTCCTATGCATTATAAAAATATATATTATTTTTTTTAAAGCGAAAAATGCGGAATTTATTTTCGAAATTTCGAATATGATCTCGGAATTGAAATCAATAAAAAAATGTTTTTTTTTAATTAATTAAATTTTTTTAAAAATACATCTTAAATGTTGCATTTAATCCGAAATAATATAACTAAAAAAAAAATTTGATTACGGTAACGGTAACGCTATACGAAAATTAAATTCGAAGAAACAAAAAAATGAAACACTGTATATTTTTAATGTGAAAAAAACAGTGAAAATGAGCTGAGATTTCTGATTTTACTGATGAACAAGGTCTTTTTATGCATAATCTTGGTCTAAATCGCATTTTTACTCAGGAAGGTATTTAAATAAAAGTCAAAATATATTTTTAAAAGTTTATTTTTATAATGATAATTTACAAAAAATATATACAACTAAAAAAAACGTACGAAAAATATACACAAAAAAATATTATTTTTTTTTAAGCAACAGTCTTTTTTGTTGATGTCTTTTGAGAAGCCTTTTTCTTGATTTCAGCTTTTTTTACAGTTTTGGCAATATTATTTTTCACTTTTTCGATTTTTGGCTTTGATTTTTCTGTTTTTGAAGTTGCCTTGGTTACTTTATTCTTCATTTCTTCAATTTTTTTTACGTCAGAAACTTTCGGAACTTTTGGTTTGACTATTTTTGTAATGTTTTTCTTTGGCTTATCTTCACCTTTTTTATCGTCAGTCAATTTTTTGACAAGTTTCTTTTTGTTTTCGGTTTTTTTGTTCTTGATAGCATCACCAATTTTAAATGAACCGTTTGAGCCAACACCTTTCAATTGTTTCAAAGAACCATTCTTGACTCCATTTTTGATTGCTAATTTAACATGTAGAGTAGCTACTTTCTCATCCAATTGATATTTTGACATAATAAACTTGAGCATTGCTTGTCTTGATGAGCCACTTCTTTCATTAAGTGATTTCAAAGCTTCAACTATCATATCGATAAATTTTGGATGAGTCTGTTTGGTTGAAGTGGTAGTAGTTGTTGTTGATTTTTTAACTACTTTTTTAACTTGAGTTGTTGAACTAGCAGACATTTTGATACAATATAAATTATTAATATTGAATTTGATACAATTATATATTTCAAATTTATTTAATATTTTGTTTAATAACTAATAAAATTTTTGTATTTATACATTATTTTTATTGATTTTGCGTACGGCGGAGAAACAATTTTTAAATAATTTTGTCTTCATATCTTTATTTTTTATTTCATCTTTTTTTAAGATTTTTAAATACTTCGTCCTGCTCTTTTCCAATTAAAATCGAATTCAATAAAAAAGATAATTTAAAAAATTTACTTTTTTGGTAATTTTTGATAGAGAATTTTCGGAGCTTTAATTTAATCCAAAAATCTTAAAAACTTCATCTAAATTGAATCTTAATTTATTCGATTCTTATAATATCCTTTTTCTAAATATTTTTTTACTGTTTTTTTTATCGATAAAAAAACATTTTCTAAAAATTGATCAACTTCTAAAAAGAAAATTTCTAGAGTTGCTTCTCATAGTCCCCATTAATTTAAATAATTCAATGGGAAATTACTCACTTTTTATTTGTTCATTTTCAGGTCTCCTTAAATGTGGTAAAAAGAACAAAAAGGGAAAATTGAAAAAACGCGAATTTTCCTTAAGATTTTTTTTCCAGACAACCACTTTTAATTCGATGTAGAAAACATTCTTTATTTTTGATATCAATATATACTAAATAGCAATTGAATACCAATAGATTTTAGTTTCGAATTCTTAAATTATGTTTTGGAAAGACCTTTTTTAAATGTTTCAATTTTTAACCTTGCTTTTTGATAGATTTATCAAGATAATTCAATAATAGCTGAATTAATGTTTTATTCTGGAAGACTTAAAGAAAATGGATTTAGTAAGTAGAGTATCTAAATATTTAATTTAAGTCAGAAAATCGCTCTTGTAGAAAAAGACTATTTTTATTTTTTGGAGAATTTACTATTAAATTTCTTTTGATGAATCGATTTTCGCTTGCTAGCAGTCTTTTAAAACAGATTTCTAAAGATTAAAATTTTAAAAAAATCATGCGATTTTTTCTTTCTTTCTTTTAAGACAAATGGAATCGAAAAATGAAAATAATTGTTTTTGCATCAAAAAGTAACCGAAGACTGATTTTTTTAAAATTGATTAAAATAATCAAAATTTCATATTAAAGAATAAAAAATTTTTGAGACCCCCTCTGTCCTAATATTTGCTCTGTTAAAATTTCCATAAAACTACAATTTATTCTAAAATCTAAAAAAAATACTACTTCAAAATCACGTGACTTTAATTTAAAAAAAATCTGACTCCTTTTTATTTTAATCTTAAATTGGTTATTTTTGAAATTTGAAATGAAAAATGAAAAAATCTCACTCTTTATTCAGTGACATTACAAATAAATTGCCTAATGAGGACATCAATAAAAAAACGTCAATTAACGCATCAATCTCAACATCATCTAAGTCAATAATATCAGCGGCAACAAAAGGCGATTTTAGAGAACCATTAGCCAAATATGAATCATTTGATTCACAATCATTTTCAAGTTCAATTCAAAGTAGTGCCAACAGTCAAAGCTTAAATTCAGACACTCAAGAAAATATAAAACGCGCCAGATTCTCCGAAGATCTATCCAACATTGATTTCGACTCTCAAAAATACTTTGAATCAAAATCCGAATCGAGTAATCAAGACAAATTAAATTCGTCTAATGATAGTGATCTATCATTTCAAAATATGGCTCTAGATATTCTTGAAGCGTCTAATACATTCTATGGTCTACCACTTAAAGTCAAAGATTTACTTAAAAAATTACGAAATATTAGTTGTTTGTACGATTGGCAACATGAATTGCTAACTTTAATGCAACAAAAATATCAAACAGCAATGCGTAATTTGAACAGTGGCATCGAAAAAGACCTATATACTAATTTATTATATTTATCACCGACCAGTGGTGGTAAGACACTTGTTGCCGAAATGTTAATATTACATTGTTTATTAGTCAAGCAAAAAAATGTAATTTTTATAATGCCATTTGTGAGTATAGTTCAAGAGAAAGTGATGCAAATATCGGATTTTGCTGAAGAGTTAAATTTTTATGTTGAAGAATACGCTGGTGTTAAAGGTGTTGTACCACCATTAAAACGACAATTAAGCAAAAAAAGAACTTTGTACATTTGTACGATAGAAAAAGCGCATAGTTTAGTTAATAGTTTAATAGAAACAGATCGTTTAAGAGATGAAATAGGCCTTGTATGTGCCGATGAATTTCATATGATTGGCGAAGATTCACGTGGAGCTATTTACGAAATGACTTTGTCTAAAATAAAATATTGTGCCAATACAGTCTCGAATAAAATGACTAAAAATAAGACTAAATCCTTACCAATTCAAATTGTAGCTACCACAGCTACTTTAGAAAATAAACAAGAATTAGCTCAATTTCTAAATGCACATTTATATGAAAGAAATTTTCGTCCAGTCGAGCTGAAAGAATACGTCAAAATTGATAGACAAATTTTTGAAGTGGATAAAGCTAAAATTCAAAATGGTAGTTTTGACCCGGAAAACGATAACATTTTCAAATTAACACGCGAAGTAGACATGAGTTATTATTCGAATCAATTAAAAAAAGACGATGTGGATGGTTTGGTAGCACTTGTTACAGAATGTATACCACACGAGTCTTGTTTAATATTTTGCCCGAGTAAAAAAAATTGTGAAAATGTTGCCTCATTACTATCAACATATCTAAAACCTGAGTTAAAACAACACAAACGAGACATGAAATTAAAATTATTTCAAGAGCTAAAAGAAGAAAATGCAAATAACATATGTCCTGTTTTGAGACAAAGTATTCAATTTGGCATTGCTTATCATCACTCGGGGTTAACTACTGAAGAGAGACAATTAATTGAACAAGCTTATAGAGATGGTGTCTTATGTCTCATAACATGTACATCAACACTCGCTGCAGGTGTTAATTTACCAGCTAAACGAGTTATTATAAGATCACCGTATGTCGCTGTTGACTTTATAACAATTACTTCCTATAGACAAATGATTGGACGAGCTGGTAGAGCTGGTCTAATCGATTCAATCGGTGAAAGTATTTTATTATTTAAGAGTCAGGATAGACCAAAAGTTTTTGATTTAATAACAGGTCCAATGAAAAAATGTCAATCTGCTTTACAAGTTGATTCAAAGGCCTTGAGAGTTCTAGTACTTTCTCTTATAGGCCTAAAAATGACTCATTTAGGATCTCAAATTTTATTGTTCATAAAGCAAACTTTATTCTATCTACAACAGGGTATTGATATTTTTAAAAATAAAATTGAAATTGATGAAAATTCACAAGTTGAATTGACACAAGATCAAAAACTGTTAAATTTAGTACCTGAGGAATTTCAATTGATTTCAGAAGCTCTAGATTATTTACTCAAAAATAAATTAGTTAAGGTTCAGGATAAAGCTGAAGGTACTCTTACTGATAATGTATCGACAAATAATTTGAAAACATTATACTATTGTAATTTTGAGATTACTAAATTGGGCCAAGCGGCTATTAAGGGTAATGTTGATTTAGACATAGTTGATCTCTTGTATAATGACTTGAAAATTGGTCTTAAAAATATGGTCTTGAGTAATTATTTACATTTGCTTTATTTGTGTACACCATATGATTTAGCGAATAATTTAAATAATATTGATTATGATATTTACACTCATAAAGTAATAATTTAAAAATTTTGAAATTGTTTCTCAAAATATTTAATTATTAATTTAGTATGGAAATTTGGACGAGGATGAAGTGGCGTGTGCAAAGACGATCGGAATTACTGAAGAATACCTTCAGCGTAAGCGGTTTCAAAATAAAGCAACAGTAAGGATCTTAATTCATTCTTATTTTTGTCATTAAAAGTTTTTAGTTTTGTAAATCTTTCTTTTTTGGTTCGTTAGATGCTTATGCAATTTTTGTCCGTTTAGTCTTATATTAAAAAATGCATGTTCAAATTTCTTTTAAGTTTTGAAGTATCTATAAATATTCTAAAATATGAGGTTTTAAAATAACTTTCATACAATGCTGATTAGATGTAAATTGTTCCCGAAATAATTTACACCTATTAATTTATTCCCGTTTCGCTTTTTTGAATTTTTATCCAAAATTTTTTATACCTAAAATCAAAAAAAAAAAGAAATTGTTCCCGTTAAAATTAAACCTTAAAATAAAAATATCCAACAAAAAAAAATGACTTAATAGGAATAACCAATAGATAACAAGTTGATTGAAATTTTAAGATATTAAGAAAATTTGCCATCTAACTGAATCATTTACCGAAAAACAACTGAGAGAGGAGTTTCAGTTGAAGTGGATTTTAGGAGTTTGAAATTCAATAATTTAATTTAAATGACTAATATTTTGAAGCTTTACTTAATTAAATCCAAAACAAATATCCATTAAAATTGTAAAGTAATGTTTGGTATTTATTTCAAAATTAGTAAATTTTTTATTATTAGCCAATCTTTATTTTTAAATTTCTTAATTTCGGAACATAAAAAAACGGGAACAATTAAAAAAAATCAAAACAAATTTTTCAGTTATTTCACGAATAAAAAATTCGGGGTCAATTCATATAATTTTTTTTCGGGATCAATTTACATTATACCATAAAAAAGTGAATTAACTTCGAAAATAAAAAGACTTTACTATAGAAAATCTTTAGAGCTTGAATCGATTTAATTTAAGTTAGAAATTTAAATGTATAAAGAAGGCTAAATTTATTTTTAAAAAAAATCTTCATCTCTTAAAAATTAGCTTACTGAATTTTTTTTAAAAATTGGTTTTTCAAAGAGCAAAAAAGTAGATGAATTTGTGGTCAAACGATTCTATCTGACATTGATAATTTATCAACTATGGAAAACCCAAAATTCAATTTGGAAAGTATCGAGCGAGTTTAATTTAGACAGAGGCTTTGTTCAACAAACAGTTCAATCAGCTGCTTCATTTACAAGCGGAGTATTGCATTTTTGTGAAAATATTGACGAGTTTTGGCCATATAAAAATATGCTTTCTGAATTCACTAAGCGACTGCAATTTAATTGTTCATCTATGGATTTAATTCCATTACTAGAATTAGAAGGTGTTCGTTTAGCAAGAGCCAAACAATTATTCATGGCTGGATACAAAACTATTGAAGATATTGCTGGAACAAATGCAGATGATATGTCAGCTAAGATTAAAAATATGATTCCACCTATTGCCAATAAAATTATAAAATCTGCCAAGGTAGACAACTTAAAAAAATAATTTAAATTTTTTTTTTTTTAATAACTAAATCAATTATTTGAATTTAGAAGATATTGAAAGAAAAAATTGACGCACTTCAATCAGAAGCTGATAATTTATTATTGCAATTGAGTGAAATAACGATAATAAATTGAACAAAGATAACTTAAATGTAACATTATTTTCTAAATTTAATTTTTTTTTAATTTAATTTAAATTCTAAATTTTTTCTCCATTATTTTTTGTATTTTTTTTCTACTATCGTAAAATGTGAATGCTAATATACAACATTTTTCCAAATATTAAATATGGAATATGAAATTTTTTTTCGTATTTATAGTAACCATCAGTTTTGTATAAGGAACAACACTAAGATTTTTTTTTTATACTGAGTGCAAACTTTAAAAAACATTTTTTTTTAAATTATTTAAGAAAAATTTATTTAAAGTATTTTCAATAAATAAAATTTTTTGGAAAATTTTGTTTTTTGCTGAACCTTTAAATTATTTAATATAGTTTCAAACCTAAAAAAAAATCCAAAATTACTTATCAGTTTAAATGAAATACTTACATAGTTATCTAAAATATCACAACAATTTCCAACTATTCTGCCTTCAAATGGCCATTGCGAACTAGAAACGTTCTTTATTCAAACTGATTCTAATAAATATAATAAGTTCGCTTTCAATGAATTTCAACTTGTTTTCGACCACCGAATGAAATCCAAGCGTATTTTTCCGAAATAGATTTCAATAAAGACGACCATATTGACCTTTCTGAATTTACTTCTTCAATAGGCAAGTTTTCAAAAAAACGGAGCCTTAGAGAGTCAAAAAAAATTTGAAAAAATTTTAAATTAAAAAAGGGCTGAAAATAGTGGTTAAAATTATTCTTTTTCAAATTTTTTTGTTTTTGAAAACTTCGCCAATATCAAAAATAAACGAATTACTATCATTTTAAGATTTTTAAAAAATTAGGAATTTTTATTTGATAATACCTTAAGGAAAAAATTCTGTTATAAGACTTAATCAAATTAAGACTTTAATTAAATTTTTAATTAAAAGGCTAATTTCATTCCGAGAATTTTTTTTTATAGACTTTCATTAAATGATAAAAAAAGATAAAAATAAAAACTAAACCAACATCATAATATTATAAAAAATTTATTAAGTAAGAGCAACGCATATATTGTTTCTAATAAATAATATTATTGCGCAAAATTTTCTAAAATACAGTCTTCCCTCGTTAATCCGATCCTACTTTTATCCGGAAATCTCTTTTTTCCGACATCATGATGTATTTCCATAATCGACATTTTCATAAAAAATCGGAATTCTGGATTATCGCATGCCCGACATCTTCAATAATTCCACAAAGCATTCAAATCCTAAAGTGGTCGGATTAACGAAGGAAGTCTAAACTGTTTAGATTATTTATAATATTTTCTTTGAAACTTTCACTTACTGAATTTTTATACTAGCAGATAGATTTAATGTTTACTAAACCAGCGCAAATTTTATTCTTGAAATTTTGTTTGAAAAAAGTTCCAAAGAATTATTCTATGGTTACAAAAAAGATCCTTGGACTGCTTGTTTTTGTTTTAAAAAAATAACGGTAGCCACTTGCTTGAAGGATTAGCGGCTTTTCAACATAGAATTTATTATTCTTTGAGATGTATTCAACTTGCATTCAAAATAAAAATAATGCGAATATTGCTTAAGTTTTTGGAAAAAAATTCTCAAAAAAAAGAATTTTTTTTTGGTAACGGTAATGGTAACGGTAGGGTGACGCTCACGCCATTTTTTTATTATAACTGCTGTAATTATTTTTTGTTAAGATTTTTTTGTTATTAAATTTTATATTATCTTGTAAATATTTTTAAATTCTTTTGTTACAATAAATTAAAAAAAAATACTACATAAAAAAAAATCAACTATAATTTTTTAATCTTTATTAAATTAATCAAATCCTTGAATTCCAATTAAAAATTTTAATTAATGGTAAAAAATTAATTAATCAAACATACGTTTTCCAAGACAAAATTCATTGGTCTATAATATTAATGTTTCAAAACACGAGAAAAAAAATTATAAATTTTAAATTAAAAAATTATATAATATTTTAAAAACTCGAAAAAAAAATTTTTGATAAGAAAAAAATAATCTTAGTTAAAAAAAATGGACCTTTTTCAATCTGCTCTTCAAGGAAAGGTAATCAAAATGAACGAATACTTCCTTGTTGGTAGTGTTTTGGATACTGTAAAGGATGGCTTCTTGGAAATTCTAAGAGGACTTTGTGATAATCCTGAAAATAAACCTATTGAATTTCTCGAGACAGAATATATTTTTTCAAAAAGTAAGCTTTTAAGTCATTTAATCTTTTTTACTTAGATTTTTTACTTGAAAAGTAAATCCAAATGGTTCAAGTGTTTCTCTTCGGGCTCGTCGCGTCGGTAGTCCACCTGATCAGACACAACATTGTCATTTAAAATACGTTGGTGGTATTGATCAAAAAACTGATAAGGTTATGGTTAGAACTTATAATGATTGTTTGACTAGTCCTAATTTAAATGAATATCTTATGGCCTTGGGATTTAAGTGAGACTTGAATAATAATAAAACTCAGTTTAAAATTAAAAGTCATTAAAATTGAAAAAGTTTAGAAACCGAGTTAATAGTCAAAGGATATTTGTTTCATAAAGGTCATTTAAAAGTAGTTGTATCAAAAATTTTTCAGCCTAGCTCAGCTGGCGAACCTCAACCTGTCAGCAATTCTCATTTAGTCGAAATAAGTAGAACAGGACCGCCAGGACAGGTACTTATTTTACCAAATTTTACAAAATTGTAATGTGTCTTTTGAATTATTAAATAAAAGACAACTATGGGCGAAAGTGTAAAGCAGTTTGCTGATTTATTCAAACCATTTGTTAGAATGGAAAGAGTTTCTCAAGTGGTCGAAGAGTTAAATTTTTAAAATTTTTCAGAGTTAAAAAATCTAAATTTGATCTCATACTTTTCTGATATTATGTAAAATTATTTTTGAATAAATTTTTTTTTTAAACTTTTTTAAAATTAAAATTAAAGGCTGAGTTAAATCGGTCTTAAATCATTAACTATTAAATAACTAAAGTAAAATTTTTCGAAAAGCTAGCTAATAAATGATATTTTTAAAGTTAAGTAATTTTAATTCAACTTTTAGCAAGCTTATTTTGACCAGAATGTCCTCAGATTTTGCAAGTAAACTTAAACAGATTTTAAATGGAAATTTTAGAAGTTAATTTTTTTTTTATTTTAAGACATTCGCGCTCATTATAGAGACCCTAGTGAAATTTTTGATGTTAAGGATTTAGTCTCCAAAGACCCTATTAAACAATTTGATGAATGGTTTCAATTAGCTAGAAAAAATCCAGGAATTAAAGAACCAGTATTTAATCTTTTTAATATTTATACTTATTTTATAAAAAAGTTGAATTTTACTTTAAGAATGCTATGTGTCTTTCGACAGCTACTCGGTTAGCTTAAAATTTTATTTTATAAACACAATATTGTTTATGCTTTTCATTGTTTTATTTTTCAGAGAAGGAAAACCGTCAAGTAGAATGGTCTTGTTGAAAGATTTCACAGATGCTGGATTTAGTTTTTTTACAAATTATGCAAGTAGAAAAGGTGAAGAGTTAGCTCAAAATCCACAAGCAAGTCTATGTTTTTATTGGGATGTTATGTCGAGACAAATTAGAATTGATGGTAAAGTAGTTAAAATCGAGCGAGAAAAATCTCATGAATATTTTTCCAAAAGACCTTTGAAATCAAGAATTAGTGCTTATATTAGTGATCAAAGCAAAGTTATCAAAGATAAACAAGTAATTAAAGCTTACAATTTGATGGGTCTACCTATTTAACACAATCAAAAAACTTCTCAACACAGATTGAAACTGAACGTCACATAATCTTCTCATCACAAATTTTACAAAAATAGAAAAAATCTATTTAACACAATAATTATTTTTCCTAAAAAACAATTGAACACAAAAAGTCGTCACAAAAATTGTTATTTCAACCAAAACCAATATAATCTGGTACAATAAGCTTTTTTAAGAATTGAAAATCTTGATGTTGGTTCTCTTCGGATGTTTAATTACCATCCAAACTTTATGTTGTCGATTTTCATTTCTAAGCTCTTTTATAAACAGTGTATAGTAAAACGGTCTAACATGGTGACCAGGTTAATTTGGTTATTCTTTAAATACTTTGGTAGCTGAATAAAATTCAGACTTGAAATATTTTCATTCAAGGAAATATTCAATAGATCTATTAAATTGTAATCAATTTCGGCATAATTCGTCTATTATTAAAGAAAAATTTTGAAAATTCATACAATTAACTTATAATATAATTACCCTGTTTTACTATAGTTATTTTATTATATTTACTTTCTAAGGTACCATTTTTCTGAATTTTTAGCTCTTCCTTTTTTTGGCTTATAAGTAAACTGGTCTATCTTTAAAAAAAAATGTGATGAAAAGTTATTTTTTGTCTTTACTTTTTGTGTTTAATTGATTTTTAAGGAAAAAAAATATGTTAAGTAGTTTTTGTCTATTTTTGAAATATTTGTGATGCGAAAATTCAATTTTGTGACGTTCAGTTTCAATTTGTGTTTTAAAGTTTTTTGATTGTGTTGAAATAATAAGCCCAAATTCGATTAATTTTTTTATTTCATTTTTTTATTTAGTATTTGATCGATTTGCAACAACAAGCTATGAAAGAATTCGAGCCAACACAAACAGTACCAACTCCAGAAAATTGGGGTGGCTATTTACTATTACCAGAAGAAATCGAATTTTGGCAAGGAAATGACATCAGATTACATGATAGATTAAGATTTAGAAGATTAAAGGAAGGTGAACAACTAGGTGAGTTCGCTATTCAAGCTGAAAATGGTTGGATTATTGAAAGACTAGCTCCTTAAATAAGTTTAGTAGTTACAATTGTCATTATTATTTTGCGTTTAAATATTTTTAAAATTTTAGACTATAATACAAAAAATGTTTAGAAAAGATAAGTTTTTATTTTAATTTAAAGATCTACTAAACTTGAAACCTCATGTAATTATGGGAAAATAAAAAATTATTTCTTTATTATTTATAAAAATTATATTTTCTTCTGTCCAACTAATTAAACCGTGAATTTGTTAAGCTTAGAGCATCAAAATACCAATGCCTCATTTTAAAACAGCAAAATACTTAAGTTTATTTTTGATTTAAAGTCAAAATTAAACTAGGCTTATTTTGCAATTTGAAAAAGAATCTCTACTGAGGGATAGAGCTTCAAAAGCTGGTAAATCTTAAGGTAGATTTGATTTTTTTTGTTTTATGGTCCTTTCAATTCATTATTAGAAAAAAAGGGTGGAACAAAATTAGTTTGATAATGGATTTCCAATAATCAAATTTCTTTTTAACCACAGAAATTTTGTGTTAAACAGTGATCTGTGTTTAAAAGTTTCATACTTGTTGGTAACTGTTTTTCACTGTGGATAACAAATTATCACTATAAAAATTTAGTTTTTCAATTGCATGTGTGATGATGCGTTTCGAGTATAATCACACCAATCGAACAAGTCACTACTTATGTAGGTGACAGCTCAAAGCTCGTGGCAAATACGAATATAAATAACCCTTAATAATTGAGAGAATCGAGCGAATTGATCAAAAACTTCAGTTAACCCATATAGTGGACTCATATTTTATTACTAGACACTTTTGTCACAAATTAAATTTTATCAACAAATAATTAGCGAATGAAAATCTATTATAAAACTTAATGTATTTTTAATTAAGTGATGTATCGTCAATCACAGGCAGTTTATCCGAGCTAGGATTCTAGCAAACTTTTTGACTAGAGAAACAACAAAAATTTTAATAGCTTTATTAGAGAGTAAGGTAAGGGGGGGTCAACTTTTAGGCATTTTTGACCCATTTGCAATCATTTTACATGCATTTACTCGCTTCTCTACACCTTTGATTTTTGCAACCACCTGATCATTTCGGTTTAGACGATTAATGAACGTGTAAGAAAATTTCCATAAAATAAGCAGAGAAAGGGACTACAAAAATTTTAGAAGACTCAAGTCTGAGTCTGAATCTTTGGGGTATTAGAGACTCAGAATCAATTAAGAGTCTTTGAAATTTTTAAAAAGACTGGGAACACAATTTTTGACAAAAAATCTCTGGGAACCAGGTTTTCTGAGTCATAAATGACAACAAAATCTATGTTTAAATATAAATAGCAATATTATAATAAGACAGATATTAAGGATAGATCTCTAAGTTTAAAAAGCCCGTAAAATATATTTTGTAATAATTTTTTTTTGTATTTTGAACATATTTTTGGGTGTTTTAAAGTCATTTTGTATGTTAAGAAAAAAACAAAATTGTTATATAGCAGTGCCTTAAAAATTAATTCCTTTCCCTTTCCCTTTTTTTTCTATATTTAAACTTCTAATTATATAAGACAATTTTATATTTTGATCTCCAAGCGGCTGACCGATTAAACACTTTAATTTTCATTTAAAAAAAATAAAATGTTAAGAAGTTAAATCTGTTTAAATAGAATAATTATAATAAGTCTGATGAAAATTTTAATGTCTACGTTGAAATTTGTTTTATGTATGTTGAACTGGTCGTCCCATTCTAAATTTCCACTTGAGTTTTAAGAATGGTTAACTATAATTAATATAATTATTTATTCTAGCTGTATGAATACATCAATTGAGAGCTTCTTTAAAAGTATAAAGCATATTATGGTTCCTCAGATTATCTGGATCCAAATTGATTTGAAAATATCTTTTTCTATTTTTTCCATATTTCTTACCAAAATATGATAAATGATTAATTAATATAAATTCTTTTTGTAAATGTAATTATTATGGTTCTTGGAAAAGGATATTTATTTGTTACTATTGAGAATGACAAAAAGTTTTATTACTCAAAGCACTCAAATATTTAAAAAATACCCGCTATGTAAAATCTCACTAGAAATTGTTTTCCTTAATACTAGAAATAAAATTATTAAGCACATTAATTTTCCCAATATTGAATAAGTAAAAGGATATCGTAAATTTTTTTTTCATTAGAGGGAATATTCTAGTAATTATTAAAAATAAAAATATTATCACTTGACAATATAATTTAATATTAAGTTTTTTTTTGCTGTAACGATTTTTCCTTTATTTAGAGTAAAAAATTCAAGTTCAATGAGACTAATTTAAAAATTTCCTCTGAAAGAAAATTTAAATTTAGATAATATTTGTATCGAAGCTGAAAGATGAGTATTTGCGAAAAAGAAGAAAAACAAATCAAAATTCAATCTGTAATTATCATAAAATACAATGAAAGAGCTCAATTACATAATGATTGTTTTCTATGTTATTATTTAAACCCAGAAAACCAGAAGATTTTTAGAGTTCTAGGTAAAATAATTTTTTGATATTAAATTTGCTGAATTATTAATTTTTTTATTAAAGTTGATGATAAAATTATGGAGTTTGTATTTAAGTCTATTAAAGAAACTATTGAGAATAATCATCAAATTAACCTCGAAGTAGAAAATGGTTCAATTATTTTGTTTTTTATTGACGAAAAAGGTTAGTCATTGAATATTGCTGATATTCAAAATTATTTTCTATTTATATCATTTATAATCAATTAAAATAATTTTCTATTCTGAAAATTTTACCGTATCTGACTTAATTATCGTCCAAATAAAAAAATTTGTTTATGTATACTCGTTTTCCAGAAATTTATTTGCATTTTAAGTTGCATTTTCTTTTTTTTTAGTTGAATTTTTTCTTAAAATAATTCACATTCCATGCTGCATTAAGATCCTGCTGATTTTTCATAATTAAGTTTAATTATTTAACTTGGGCTGAAAAGAAGGCGTATGCCGTTCGGAGCGGTCCTGGGTTTCTCCCTAAAATATATTTTAAATAAATAAGATCCTGCTGAAGTTGTATCGAAAAAATTTCCCTGGTTTTGACATTTTGGATTTTAGCTATTTTAAGATACTCCCTTTTTTTTTCTTTTTGTTATCAATTGAATATTTGATTGCTTCAATTTATCTACAGTATTGGCAAAAAAAAAAAGAACGGCATGAATTTTTTCTTTTTTTTAGGAAATGAGCAATTTTTAAATAAAAAAAAATATTTCAAAATGTTGATCCATTCAAAAAGGACGACATTTTAAATTTAAAATAATTAAAAAATTCATTTTGTCAATATTGTATATATTTAAAAATTTTTATTGTAATAACTAATTCGTAGTCAAGGACGAAATCAATTTACATTCAATTAATCAATTACAGTATGAAATGGATTTTGTTAACTATGATTTTGTTAACTCTCGAAATTTTTAACAGTTTTGAAATGCTGCTCATCAACATAATTCTTTAATTTTTTACTCGAATTTGGTAACGTTTTGGACGTTACCGAGACAGTTAACAAAATCGAGGTCAGACAAAAATTCGAAAATTATTTAATTGAAACAAAAAAAATAACTGTGTTTCGATAAGTATTTACATTGTGTTAAAACTATTTATGTGTGCTGTATCAAAAATCCCGTTCTCTTAACAAATTACAATCTTAAACACTTGAATCAAACCCCCCTCACTCTTGGGTTATATTTTTTTCTTTATCGTTCATAATATTGTCATTGATGTTTTGATGTGAAAAAAAAACCTGTAAAGATTTTTCAAAAAATTAAAAAAAAAAACAAATACAGCAGAGCTAATAAAAAAAAATGGCATAGCTGTACTGTACCGTACATAGTACCGAAAAGCTTACCGAAATCTTTTTTCATCAATTTTAAATATCGAGTTCTGTACGGTTTTTGGTACGCTTTTTAGTACAATGTGCGGTACGGTGTGCGGTTCGGGTACCCTTTGGTATTGTTAGGTACGAATTCATTAGCTTTGCTGTATCAATTACTTATAAAAAAAATCATTATTAAAGTGCCCCAAATCATATACTGTAGTCATAAATTTCGAGTCTAACTACGTTTCTCTGACTTCACCTTTCTTAATGAATTTTATTTTTAAATTAAAATTAATGAGTTTCTCTACAACTTTAAGGAACCATTTTTTTAAATTTTTATTATCTGAGGTTAAAATTCAAAAATAATAAAAAATGATAGCTCAGTAACTACGTTTTATGATTTGGGGCACTATAATCAGTAATTTAATTAATCTTTTATTTTTCTGTGATATGTCGAGCAAAACGATAATAATTTTAAGACTAAAGATATCTAATTATTTGATTTGTTAATTAATAATATTTGCTTATTGCAACGGGATAACCCGAGGAGCTTATGATCAACCTTTTTAGCGAGTGTTGCAGTTGATATGAATGAATCTAAACTGTTAGTGAATCCGTTTACCTTGTTTAGGTGTTAGACAAAAAATCATTTCAAAAAGCTTATGCCTAATTAGACAAGAACTTGATTGAAGATATCATTGTGTTTTCGAGTTTAACTAGGAAAACTAGATTACTCTTATCGAATTAGCGTCGTACCGTTATTTAGTACAAATTTAAAAGCTTTCCTTTACTACAAGCTTTTAAGTCAGGACTTTTAGCTACATTAGCAAAATGCTACATAATCAAATCATTCTCTGTATCGTGAATTTGATACAGAAAATGATTATCAAATTCACGCGATTACTTTGTGAGTAGCCACTGCAGCATATATAAATACAATGCATTTTTTGATTTGTTACCACAAAAAAAATAGAAAATTAAATCTTATAATCATTTTTTTTTCTGAATTATGGGATTTCTTTTTTGAAATTTTATTGCATTCTATTGTCGAAAAATATGCCGCATTTTTCGAACTAAAATTTTTTAGATAACCTCTTGTATTAAATTAAAATTATTTTTAAATTAATGCAGTAGTCGAAAGAAAAATGTGAATTTTACGAAAATCATAACTTTGACAATATTTATATTTTTAAAAGAAAAAAAACTTATCACATAATTTTAATAAAGCTTTTTCGAAAATTATTACGACTTTTTTATGCTTTCAAATAGACTCGAGTCGATCGAAAAAAAATCAGAATTTAAACTAAAATTTTAATTTTGTTTTTTGCATTTTTTGGCAACACCAAAAAATGTTATATTAAATATTAAATTTTAAAAAAGTTCACTTATTTTGGTTGTAAACAAATTAGATTACGCCCTTAAAAAAATGATAAAATTACATATTGTTAAGATTAATTTCTAATTAAAGATTTTTCCGAATTTAATGATTGGCTTTCGGAAAATATTAAAAGAAATTGGAGACTTGGAAATAATGAAAAGAGTCTTGAAGTAAAAAAATTGTTGGGAGAGATGGTTGAAGATTCGTTTTTTGTTCGGATGAGAATGAATCCGAAAATTGGCATCGACTCCAAAACTTTTCTAAGTAACGAACTTAAAAATATGATAGATAAATATAAGCATAATTCGTATTATGGACCGTTTTCGGTAATTTGCCAATCAAGTGGATTTGGGAAATCAAGGGTATGTGCTAGTTTAACAGAAAATAATTTTTATGTGGTGTTTTGTTGTCTCCGGCCAAAAGAATCAACCGGATACCCTAAACGAAGCATACTCGCGGAAAAGCTAACCAGCAAAAATACAGACCTAAAATATTTTCGCTGTTATTTTAGTTTATTTATTGAGCTCCTCAATAAGACTGAGGATGATTGCAAACAATTTTTCGAAAAATATGATCAACAGGAGAACAAATCGTCGAGCAAACACTTGGAGGAATTAATTAATGAAAACTACAAAAAATTTACCAAAAAATCAAAAATTACGAAATATTGTGGAACAAAGCCATTGTTATTTGTATTTGATGAAGCATCAAATCTTTGTGTTGCGAGAGATGAAGGCAGTTCGAATTTTTTTTTAATTAGAAGTATTCTTTCCGAATTGAAAGATAACATGTTTGTTTTATTTTTGGATACGTTCACTCAATTAAGTGAGTTTATGCCTTTTATCTTTAACGACCCATCTTCAAGAATACATTCGGGGAAAAAGAAAATATTTGACCCAATTTATCTTCTTCCAAATTGGGATTTGTTTGTTGATACAAAAAATATTTCCAGCGTTCAGAAATCAGTAAAGTTTGAGAATATATGCATGTTTGGGCGTCCCCTCTGGGGATCTTGGATGTTTACTAGGAAAAATTCGAATGGAAAATACGATTCAATTGATTTTAAAGAGCTTTATGATTTAGCAGCGTCAAAACTGATAGGCGGAAAAGATTTAGATAGTGAATTGAATGAAAATGATTGTCTTGCTTTGCTAAGCTGTAGAATCGGTGCAATAAAACCAAAGTGTTTATCAACTAGTCAAGAAATGGTGGCAAAAAATATGGCCGTTTGTACTTATGTGGATAAAGAAAATGGAATATTTGAGATAGATTATCCATCAGAACCTATATTGAGTGAAGCAGCAGCGTACCTTATGAATAAAAAACAAAATCTTGAATTATGTATTGAAAAACTTGTATTTATGGTTGAATCGTCTCTTATTTCTCAAGGTAATAAAGGAGAAATTATTGCCAAGTTGCTTTTGATTATTGCACAGGATGCGTCCTCTCATTACATAGAACCATGTTACCCTTTAAAATTTTCAAAAGTGTCGTGTGTTGGAGAATTTATTAAGAGTTTATATGGCAGATGTGTGGATAAAGATAATAATGATGTTTGTGGAAATATTGAAAACAGTTGGACTTGTAGTCTTAAAAAAGAGACTTGTTGTATTGAAATGATTAAATCTCAAATTGAAAATGCAAATCAAATTTTAAGTGGATTTATAAATTTTAATCATTTTACAAAAGCCAAAGAAAATATGAATAAAACAAGCCTATTAACTGCCTTAAAACGTTGTGCAGCTTTCCACTGTAAATATGGACAAAAAGTCATCGATTTAGTAATTCCAGTATCTTTAAACATCGATAATTTCGACTCAATAAGCGTAGTTGTTATTCAAGTTAAACTTGTAAATGAACCAAATGAGCCAAAGTATTCCAAAATCGAAGAGAAATTTGACCCAGGTTTATTTCTTGATTTTTCCAAAGATGTTCCATTTGTTTTTCTATACATGCAACTCGGAGCACCAAAAAATAAAGTGCCTTATATTAAAAATATTAAGGACAAAAATTCTGTTGACCCGAATTCTCAATATATAGCAATAATCTATTCTCAGGGAATTTCGAGAGAAATTTTTCCTATTATTAACAAATCATTAGAACAGAAAATGCTAGCTTTCGCCGATTCAAATGAAAAATTGTTTAAAATCAAGGATGATGTGACAAAGGTTAAAATTTATAACACTATTAGATTTATTTAAATTTTTTTTTTTATTTGTATTTATGTTGTTTTTCAAAATTCAAAAATATTTTGTATCATTATTTCGATTTTTTTTATTATTTTAAGGTTTCTGTTTTCAATTTAGTTATTTTTTATTTTTATTAGTTACAGTTAATTAATTGATCATTATTTTTTTAAAGGTTTATTCATATTAATTTATAAAATTTTAATAAATAAATAAATTTATTTATAATTTTTTTTTATTTTGTTAATTTGTGATTTAAAGCCTAACTTAAATTGCTCCTTGATCATAAATTACGAGGACTCTTGTAATCTGATTAATAATTTGAATTTTTTAAAAGACATTCAAGCTATGTCCATTTTAATATTAAGGGTCAAAAGTTAATTTTTTGGATCTATGTGCCTTAATAATAAGCATAAGAATGAATCGATATCGATATACGAGACTACTCTATAAATCTTAATAGCTCACATGCAAAATTTTTAAAGATAAAATTATTCCTATGTTCATATAAGGTGACTTCAATGCTGATCCTTTCAAACTTTCTTCCAAAAAATCAAACTAAGCTAGATAAAAAACATAACAATTTTATACATTATAACGACCTTGTTCTCATAGATTCATTAAACACACGATCTACTTCGTATAACTATACAAAACATAAAAAAATGCAACCCTTAAATTGAATAATTTAGTAAAGTCATTTTTAATTTTAACATTTCCAACACATCAATTTTTTGTAGAATGAGTACTGTGATTAAAATAAAATTAAAAAATTTTAATTTTTAAATCGTTAACTAAACTTTTACGCTTATTAGAAGACTTACAAAATATTTACTAGAAATATTTTAATTAATTGAATTTTAGTAGCAAAAATTACAACAAAAGAAGAAATAAAAAGATCCCAATGTAAATGTTGAAGATAGACTGTGGTAATGATGAAAATCAGTAATTGTCAGCTTATTTTAACGATTCAATACCTGTTTCAAACATTAAATCTTATTATTTATTTCTTAATGAAAATTTAAATTTAATTTAATTTTTTTAGTGAGCTTAAATCAATTTTTTAAGAAGAAGAAACAAATATATATTTTTTTTAAATATCAGAAAAAAAATTTGGATAAAAATATTGTATTTCTCGAGACAGAATATATTTTTTCAAAAAGTAAGCTTTTAAGTCATTTAATCTTTTTTACTTAGATTTTTTACTTGAAAAGTAAATCCAAATGGTTCAAGTGTTTCTCTTCGGGCTCGTCGCGTCGGTAGTCCAACTGATCAGACACACCATTGCCATTTAAAATACGTTGGTGGTATTGATCAAAAAACTGATAAGGTTATGGTTAGAACTTATAATGATTGCTTTACTAGTCCTTATTTAAATGAATATCAATTTTTTTTTTAAGAATATTTATAAGTCAAAAAATATTTTTTAAATATTATCTATAATTGAAGCCCTAAAAATTTCGTGCGTATTCTAACTGAATGTACTTAATGTTTAAGTATTGGCATTGAATTTTTAATAAAAATGCATCTTTATTCGATTAGAAATTTTGAAGTTATTCATGGTTCGGATTATTTAAGATTTTGTAGATTCTTCATTTAGTTTTTCATTTTAATTAAAGTTAAATAGAAACTAGAATATCCCGTATGAGGGAAAAAACGAATTATTTAAAAAAATAATTTTCATCGATGGATTTTTTTCCGCATGTTTATTATTTTCTGTAAGAAAAAATACAACCCTAAAATCTAATTCTGGCCCAAGTTTTACTTAATAATTATACAGGCGCATTTTTGCGAACTATGAAATGGGGCTGTGAAATTCATTTTAATTCGTTCAATTTGAAATAAGTTTTTCATTTTTCTACTTTTTTTTAGCTTTGAATTGTTAGAAAATGTAACAACTTTGCTACACCGAAATATGAAATGTTTTATACTTCCTTATTTGTCTATCACCAGAAAACTGTAAAAGTTAAGTTTATTTTGAAAAAAAAGTCCCGGGCGTTGGATTTGAACACCGCTTAAAAAAGTTTATTTAAAATAAACATTTTAAAACCATTTTAATGAGAACAGAATTATTTTTAATTCAAATTAACTCAACAAAAAGTTAGTTCTGATAAAATTGTTCCATGGTAAAATAAAATTTTTTCCTGTTTTGAATCTAGCAATTTAAATTTTAGAAAAAATTTATTCCTTAAAAAAATAGCACTTAAAATGCTGAATTGAAATGAGTGAATAGAAATAAACTTCACAGTCCCTTTTGAAATCAGGTACACTAAATTTTCCTTCAATACGGGACAATTTTTTGTTTGAAAAAGTACTTTTAAGGGATTTGCAGAGCGATTTTGTTGATAAAAAAATAACAAAAAGTAAATTGATTAAAAAATTTAATTTTTCCAAATTAAATTTAATTTAATTTATAAACTGTCATTAGATGTCCCATCTAATATATTATTTAGCTTTCTCAAGTACCTTAGCTTAAAACAAAGCAACTTTTTATAGTAGGTATACTAAAAGTTGTGATATAAATGGTAACGTGCTAATTAGTCAACCAATCAAAGATTAAGTCGCTGCCTTAGTCGAAAGTTCAGCATTTAAATAACCTAAATCTAAAAAAAAAACTATTTCTTATTCTTCGTGAACAATTCAAGTTGACTGTTTCGATTTCTAACTAAAAGTTAAAACTATAATTGGTATTTATTATCTTTGATTTTTAAGGATTAAATTTGTGCTTTCTTAGATTTTCTTTTTTTCTAATTTCAAAAAAGGCAACAAAATATTTGAATTTTCTTTTTAATTTAGATTGGGAAGTTCTTTTTATTGAAGCTACAGGGGTGCTGATAAATTTGTATCGTTACGTCTTATAACGTCATTTATAGCTGTCGTCATATGACGCGATATGATGATTGACGTCAGATTTTAATTTAATTTTTGACTGCAGAAAATGGCATAACACATCATATATCCCAGATGTATTCTGAAAATTGAATAGACTTTTTTTAAAAAAATTGAAGTAAAATTGTCAATAATTTAACTTGTCTTAATAAAAAAAGATCTCTGTATAGAGTAGGTTATAGAAGAAGTATCAGTAAAAAGTATTTCTCTGCCCAAACTTTTCTAAAAGAGAAAAAAAGACCCAACTCTTCAAGAGATGAAAAACTTTTTAATAGATTAATGCTAAGTTAATATTTAGGCTTAAAGAATAAAACCACCGGTTAAAAAAAAAGGTTGTCTTTTTTTCAAGCTTCATAAAAAAATTGTTTATTTATTTCTTTGTTTCTTCAAAGATAAATTATTTTTTTAATTACAGCGAAAAAAAAAGATTTATTTTTTATTCACTTTAATTGATTGTTTTCAAATCTACAATTAAGTGTAAAAAAAATATAAAAATTTTAATATTTTTTTAGTTTTAATTGGCGTGGGAAAATTTTTTCCTTTAGCAGAGCTGTGCATTTTCTTTGATTTTCGATAGCACAGTTGCATCCATGTATTTGACTGGGTATTCGATTTTTTCACACGTTACAATTTTAAATAATAAGATTAAGTTCTGAACAAGATATGATTATGGGGAACATCGGAAAAAGTAAAATAAAATTTTTTATATCTGATTTATATCTGAAAAAAAAATTTATCTATCATGTTATTTTAAAATTCAAAAAAATTCGTTTAGAAAAACTTTTTTTAAGTAGTTTTTTATTTATTAATTCGTATCCTATTTTAATTTTTTTTATTAAAATTGAAAAAGAAAATAAGCGCAAATTTTTTAAAAGAATTTGATTTATGTGAAGTGCAATTTATGTGAAGTGTATTGATGTAAGTGCAATTTTTTTTTCCTTAAAAAGCTCTTAATCTGGCAAAGTTTGGAATAATTTGCCATAATTTATGAAATCAATTATTTTTTCCTTGAAAAAGCAAAAACCCAATAGACTGAGCCTTCGGCTCAGATTAAAATATTTATTAATTTTGAAAAAAGGAGATAAATACCAAACGTTACTTAACAATTTTAATCGATATTTGTTTTAGATTTAATTAAGTAAAGCTTCAAAATATTGGTCATTTAAATTAAATTATTGAATTTCCTCTTCAAATGAAACTCCTCTTTCAATTATTTTTTGGTAAATGATTTAGTTGGATGGAAAACTTTCTTGATCTCTTAAAATTTCAATCAACTTGTTATCTATTGGTTATTCCTATTTGTATAGTAATTTTTTTTTCATTTTTAGATTTAATTTAAACGGGAACACTTTTTTTTTATTTCGGATATAAGATATTTTAGAGACAATTTATTTCGAGGATAAATTCAAAAAAAACGAAACGGCATCAAATTAAACGGGAATAAATTATTTCGGGAACAATTTACATCTAATTAGCATTAGATGAAAGTTATTTTAAAACCTCATATTTTAGAATATTTATAGATGCCTCAAAACTTAAAAGGAATTTGAACATGCATTTTTTAATATAAGACTAAACAGACATATATGGCGTAAGCATCTAATTAACCAAAAAAAAAAAAGATTTATAAAACTAAAAAAATTTTTAATGACTAAAATGAGAATGATTTAAGATCCTTACTGTTGCTTTATTTTGAAACCGCTTACGCTGAAGGTATTCTTCAGTAATTCCGATCGTCTTTGCACACGCCACTTCATCCTCGTCCAAATTCTATACTAAATTTATAATTAAATATTTTGAGAAACAATTTCAAAATTTTTAAATTATTACTTTATGAGTGTAAATATCATAATCAATATTATTCAAATTATTCGCTAAATCATATGGTGTACACAAATAAAGCAAATGTAAATAATTACTCAAGACCATATTTTTAAGACCAATTTTCAAGTCATTATACATAAGATCAACTATGTCTAAATCAACATTACCCTTAATAGCCGCTTGGCCCAATTTAGTAATCTCAAAATTACAATAGTACAATGATTTCAAATTATTTGTCGAGACATTTTCAGTAAGAGTACCTTCAGCTTTATCCTGAACCTTAACTAATTTATTTTTGAGTAAATAATCTAGAGCTTCTGAAATCAATTGAAATTCTTCAGGTACTAAATTTAACAATTTTTGATCTTGTGTCAATTCGACTTGTGAATTTTCATCAATTTCAATTTTATTTTTAAAAATATCAATACCCTGTTGTAGATAGAATAAAGTTTGCTTTATGAATAATAAAATTTGAGATCCTAAATGAGTCATTTTTAGGCCTATAAGAGAAAGTACTAGAACTCTCAAGGCCTTTGAATCAACTTGTAAAGCAGATTGACATTTTTTCATTGGACCTGTTATTAAATCATAAACTTTTGGTCTATCCTGACTCTTAAATAATAAAATACTTTCACCGATTGAATCGATTAGACCAGCTCTACCAGCTCGTCCAATCATTTGTCTATAGGAAGTATTTGTTATAAAGTCAACAGCGACATATGGTGATCTTATAATAACTCGTTTAGCTGGTAAATTAACACCTGCAGCAAGTGTTGATGTACATGTTATGAGACATAAGACACCATCTCTATAAGCTTGTTCAATTAATTGTCTCTCTTCTGTAGTTAACCCCGAGTGATGATAAGCAATGCCAAATTGAATACTTTGTCTCAAAACAGGGCATATATTATTTGCATTTTCTTCTTTTAGCTCTTGAAATAATTTTAATTTCATGTCTCGTTTGTGTTGTTTTAATTCAGGTTTTAGATATGTTGAAAGTAATGAGGCAACATTTTCACAATTTTTTTTACTCGGGCAAAATATTAAACAAGACTCGTGTGGTATACATTCTGTAACAAGTGCTACCAAACCATCCTCATCGTCTTTTTTTAATTGATTCGAATAATAACTCATGTCTATTTCGCGTGTTAATTTGAAAATGTTATCATTTTCCGGGTCGAAACTACCATTTTGAATTTTAGCTTTATCCACTTCGAAAATTTGTCTATCAATTTTGACGTATTCTTTCAATTCGACTGGACGAAAATTTCTTTCATATAAATGTGCATTTAGAAATTGAGCTAATTCTTGTTTATTTTCTAAAGTAGCTGTGGTAGCTACAATTTGAATTGGTAAGCCATTCATCATTTATTGGAATTTCGGATTTTATGCAGCATCAATCATTGGCTAGGAAAGAGAAAATTCAATGAAAATTCAATAAAATTTTTATAATTTTTTTCAAATCTATGTTCAGTAAATTTTTATAATTTTTTTCAAATCTATGTTCAGTAAATTTTTATAATTTTTTTCAAATCTATGTTCAGTAAATTTTTATAATTTTTTTCAAATCTATTAAACTATTAACTAAACTATGCGCTTTTTCTATTGTACAAATGTACAAAGTTCTTTTTTTGCTTAATTGTCGTTTCAATGGTGGTACAACACCTTTGACACCAGCGTATTCTTCAACATAGAAATTTAACTCTTCAGCAAAATCCGATATTTGCATGACTTTCTCTTGAACTATACTCACAAATGGCATTATAAAAATTACATTTTTTTGCTTGACTAATAAACAGTGTAAGATTAACATTTCGGCAACAAGTGTCTTACCACCACTAGTCGGTGATAAATATAATAAATTAGTATACAGGTCTTTTTCGATACCACTGTTCATATTACGCATTGTTGTTATAAGACTTTATCAAATTAAGACTTTAATTAAATTTTTAATTATAAGAATAATTTCATTCCGAGAATTTTTTTTTATAGACTTTCATTAAATGATAAAAAAAGATAAAAATAAAAACTAAACCAACATCATAATATTATAAAAAATTTATTAAGTAAGAGCAACGCATATATTGTTTCTAATAAATAATATTATTGCGCAAAATTTTCTAAAATACAGTCTTCCCTCGTTAATCCGATCCTACTTTTATCCGGAAATCTCTTTTTTCCGACATCATGATGTATTTCCATAATCGACATTTTCATAAAAAATCGGAATTCTGGATTATCGCATGCCCGACATCTTCAATAATTCCACAAAGCATTCAAATCCTAAAGTGGTCGGATTAACGAAGGAAGTCTAAACTGTTTAGATTATTTATAATATTTTCTTTGAAACTTTCACTTACTGAATTTTTATACTAGCAGATAGATTTAATGTTTACTAAACCAGCGCAAATTTTATTCTTGAAATTTTGTTTGAAAAAAGTTCCAAAGAATTATTCTATGGTTACAAAAAAGATCCTTGGACTGCTTGTTTTTGTTTTAAAAAAATAACGGTAGCCACTTGCTTAAAGGATTAGCGGCTTTTCAACATAGAATTTATTATTCTTTGAGATGTATTCAACTTGCATTCAAAATAAAAATAATGCGAATATTGCTTAAGTTTTTGGAAAAAAATTCTCAAAAAAAAGAATTTTTTTTTGGTAACGGTAATGGTAACGGTAGGGTGACGCTCACGCCATTTTTTTATTATAACTGCTGTAATTATTTTTTGTTAAGATTTTTTTGTTATTAAATTTTATATTATCTTGTAAATATTTTTAAATTCTTTTGTTACAATAAATTAAAAAAAAATACTACATAAAAAAAAATCAACTATAATTTTTTAATCTTTATTAAATTAATCAAATCCTTGAATTCCAATTAAAAATTTTAATTAATGGTAAAAAATTAATTAATCAAACATAAGTTTTCCAAGACAAAATTCATTGGTCTATAATATTAATGTTTCAAAACACGAGAAAAAAAATTATAAATTTTAAATTAAAAAATTATATAATATTTTAAAAACTCGAAAAAAAAATTTTTGATAAGAAAAAAATAATCTTAGTTAAAAAAAATGGACCTTTTTCAATCTGCTCTTCAAGGAAAGGTAATCAAAATGAACGAATACTTCCTTGTTGGTAGTGTTTTGGATACTGTAAAGGATGGCTTCTTGGAAATTCTAAGAGGACTTTGTGATAATCCTGAAAATAAACCTATTGAATTTCTCGAGACAGAATATATTTTTTCAAAAAGTAAGCTTTTAAGTCATTTAATCTTTTTTACTTAGATTTTTTACTTGAAAAGTAAATCCAAATGGTTCAAGTGTTTCTCTTCGAGCTCGTCGCGTCGGTAGTCCACCTGATCAGACACAACATTGTCATTTAAAATACGTTGGTGGTATTGATCAAAAAACTGATAAGGTTATGGTTAGAACTTATAATGATTGTTTGACTAGTCCTAATTTAAATGAATATCTTATGGCCTTGGGATTTAAGTGAGACTTGAATAATAATAAAACTCAGTTTAAAATTAAAAGTCATTAAAATTGAAAAAGTTTAGAAACCGAGTTAATAGTCAAAGGATATTTGTTTCATAAAGGTCATTTAAAAGTAGTTGTATCAAAAATTTTTCAGCCTAGCTCAGCTGGCGAACCTCAACCTGTCAGCAATTCTCATTTAGTCGAAATAAGTAGAACAGGACCGCCAGGACAGGTACTTATTTTACCAAATTTTACAAAATTGTAATGTGTCTTTTGAATTATTAAATAAAAGACAACTATGGGCGAAAGTGTAAAGCAGTTTGCTGATTTATTCAAACCATTTGTTAGAATGGAAAGAGTTTCTCAAGTGGTCGAAGAGTTAAATTTTTAAAATTTTTCAGAGTTAAAAAATCTAAATTTGATCTCATACTTTTCTGATATTATGTAAAATTATTTTTGAATAAATTTTTTTTTTAAACTTTTTTAAAATTAAAATTAAAGGCTGAGTTAAATCGGTCTTAAATCATTAACTATTAAATAACTAAAGTAAAATTTTTCGAAAAGCTAGCTAATAAATGATATTTTTAAAGTTAAGTAATTTTAATTCAACTTTTAGCAAGCTTATTTTGACCAGAATGTCCTCAGATTTTGCAAGTAAACTTAAACAGATTTTAAATGGAAATTTTAGAAGTTAATTTTTTTTTTATTTTAAGACATTCGCGCTCATTATAGAGACCCTAGTGAAATTTTTGATGTTAAGGATTTAGTCTCCAAAGACCCTATTAAACAATTTGATGAATGGTTTCAATTAGCTAGAAAAAATCCAGGAATTAAAGAACCAGTATTTAATCTTTTTAATATTTATACTTATTTTATAAAAAAGTTGAATTTTACTTTAAGAATGCTATGTGTCTTTCGACAGCTACTCGGTTAGCTTAAAATTTTATTTTATAAACACAATATTGTTTATGCTTTTCATTGTTTTATTTTTCAGAGAAGGAAAACCGTCAAGTAGAATGGTCTTGTTGAAAGATTTCACAGATGCTGGATTTAGTTTTTTTACAAATTATGCAAGTAGAAAAGGTGAAGAGTTAGCTCAAAATCCACAAGCAAGTCTATGTTTTTATTGGGATGTTATGTCGAGACAAATTAGAATCGATGGTAAAGTAGTTAAAATCGAGAGAGAAAAATCTCATGAATATTTTTCTAAAAGACCATTGAAATCAAGAATTAGTGCTTATATTAGCGACCAAAGCAAAGTTATCAAAGACAAGCAAGTAATTAAAGCTTAAAACTAGATAAGATTAATTTTTTTTATTTAGTTTTTTTTTTTAAGTATTTAATTGACTTGCAACAACAAGCTATGAGAGAATTCGAGCCAACACAAACAGTACCAACTCCAGAAAACTGGGGTGGCTATTTACTATTACCAGAAGAAATCGAATTTTGGCAGGGAAATGACATCAGATTACATGATAGATTAAGATTTAGAAAATTAAAGGAAGGTGAACAACTAGGTGAGTTCGCTATTCAAGCTGAAAATGGTTGGATTATTGAAAGACTAGCTCCTTAAATAAGTTTAGTAGTTAGAATTGTCATTATTATTTTGCGTTTAAATTTTTTGGAATTTTAGACTATAATAAAAAAAATGTTTTGAAATAAGTTTTTATTTGATTTTTTTTAACTAACAGATACAGATATCCGTTCTGACGAAAAACGGGGATTGAATTGGGACATAATTAAAATAATTTCTGTTAATATAACTTACAATTACGAAAACTAAAATGATTTTTATCTTGAAATACAAAATAACTTAAAAAACATAAATACCTATATAATTAAAAAAACTAGTAATTTTATAATATTCAAAATTTTTTGACCAAAGTTCTGACAAAATTCAAAAATTTCCGTTATTTATTTTAATTGACTTGATTGAACACAATTTCAAAAACGGAAATACGCTTTATTAACTGCATTTTTTCGAGGCATATTGGCTAAACAACAATAAATTTTTTAACTTTGATTAACCTCTTAGAATAATATTTATCAAAAAATAATTGAGGCGAATTTGTATGGATTACAATTGCACTAAATTTACTATTGATAAAATTTAAATGTTCTGCAATTTTTATGCGACATAATTAAAGCATGGGACTAAGAAAGGAATATAACAAAGCTAAGTTTCTAATGAAATAAATTGAAAAAAATCGGTTCTTAAAATTTGGGGGATAAAAATAAGATGGGAATTTGACTTTGTAATTGGTATATTTTAAAAGCTATCATTAGCCAAAAAAATTGACTCTGACTTGAGTCGAGTTATCGAAACCTTAAATGACTCAAAATAACTCCAGTATATTTGAAAATTTTAAAATAATTGAGCCATGTAAAAAAATTTGCAGTCTATCACAGTATATTAGCCAGTTTTTTAATTTATAAAAGTATAATGTGAATTCTTAAGAGTCTTAAGAAAATAGTGGCTCTTAATTTGATTCACATCAAAAATGTACTGTAAGGAAAATTGTATTGAGAAAATTATCTTGAGGAAAATTATCCTGTTGTAAATTTATATTGACAAGAAAAAAGTACTGGGAGAAATTTATGTTGAATCAAAATTTTACTGTTAGATTTTTATCCTGAATCATTTTTGTGCTGAGTTAAATCAAAGACAATTTTAGCGGTACATTTAAAATTTGGTATCTTGTTTTAGCATCTGAATTATTCGCTCTCCATCTATATGTGCGGTATTGAATAAAAGCAATTGGATGAGAATTTACTGTATTCATTTCATTTTTTATACTACGATCATTTACAATTAATTCGTTTGACATTTTTAAAGTTTTTAAGAATAAATTTTAGAAGTTATGTACAAAGTTTTTTTATTTATTGATAACATAAGTAGTCTATTAGATTGATTGATAATTTTACAAAAAGCTAAAAGGGTACCGTCCCCATAATTTATGGAAAAATTACTTTAATAAACTAAAAAATAAAAATGTTCTACTTAAGAGGTAAATCTGGTGTCCCAAAATTTAGAATATATTAGAACAGTAGTTGGATAGTGTCAACTGGAAAAATCTAGTAATTCATTTTGAAGCGAAAATAAACCGAATTTAAGACTGTTTAAAAATTCAAAAGATATCAAACCTAATCTAATTTCTTGAGAACTATATCTTATTTATCTAAAACTTTTTGAAATAATTACCTTTTGTTTATTTTAAATCCAGCATATATTTCTTCTTGGTACAATTATCCTTAATTAAGCGTTAAGTACAAAATTTCTTAATTTTTAAACAGTAATATTTTGCTTAAATAATAATTCAGTATAATTTTCCTTAATTTTCTAACAGTAAACTTTTCCTTAAATAAGCGCTTAGTAAAATTTTGCTCAGGAAATTTTTCACGGGACAATTTTCATTTCAGGAAATTTTTGCTAAATACCCTTAATTTAGCAAATATCTTCTAAAAAATAATTTATTAGCAAGCTGTTCTTATTTTTTTTAATTATTTTTTATAAATAAGGGACCTACGTTAAGAAAATTCTTAGTTCTTAGAAATCTTAGATGTTAGAAGTTTTCTAAGAAAAAAAAAAATTTAAATTCTTAGATGTTTAACTTCTAAGAACATCTAAGAACAACTAAGAATTCTTAAATATTTTTTTAAATGACAAAAGTATCTCTTCTTTTTATACTAAAAAAAAATTATCAGAGCCAATCATCATCATCTTATTAAACTTTTGCTTTTTCTAACGTTTGACTGTCTTATAATTAGAACGATTTATTACTTCAATTTTGGCGCAAAAATTTGAATTTAAAAATCTTTTTTATTAATTATTCAAACCTTTCAACAAAAATTAAGTACCAAATTACTTGATTACTCAAAAGAGATAAAAAATAATTATGGACTTTTCCTGCTTCCGTTACGAACTAATCCATATTTTTTAGATGAAATTATCATCATTATTATCGGTTGTGCATTAAGATTCGGAAAATAGTAAATAGAAAAGCTTAAAAATCTTCCATTGCAGCTAAAATTTTTGCGCCAAAATTGAAGTAATAAATCGTTCTAATTATAAGACAGTCAAACGTTAGAAAAAGCAAAAGTTTAATAAGATGATGATGATTGGCTCTGATAATTTTTTTTTAGTATAAAAAGAAGAGATACTTTTGTCATTTAAAAAAATATTTAAGAATTCTTAGTTGTTCTTAGATGTTCTTAGAAGTTAAACATCTAAGAATTTAAATTTTTTTTTTTCTTAGAAAACTTCTAACATCTAAGATTTCTAAGAACTAAGAATTTTCTTAACGTAGGTCTTGCCTATATTTTCATTTTTTTGGCAAATTATTTATTAAGAAAATTTTGACAATTGGTAAAATAAAATTACCAAAGAAAATTTCAAAGTCAAATGACTTGACTTTTGACTCCTAAGTCAGATTTTGGACTTTGACTCAAGTCATTAAGAAAATCTCGAGTCACTAACTATGCTAGTCACCTATTACAATAGGTCTGAAAATTGTTTTTCTAAATATTTATCTTAATCAAATTGCTAGGGCTGTCTAAAAATTAATACAAAATTATTTAGCTGTAATGTGCTACTAAAATTAAAACAGCTAATGCGCTCCATTTATAAAAATTTAAACATTACGATGCCGCATAACTGACCTTATACCGTAAAATTTGGTATCCGCTAAATTCGACAAATTAAACTAGAATAATATTTTTTGGACATAATTAGTTAGACAAATTTTTTTTCGACAGAAAGTTATTTGTTAGTTGATGATGAGTCATATGAATATAAAATCAGCTATGAATCAAAAGAAGGAAAAATAACAGGGGGAGATAGCTCAGTTGGTACCGTCATGGGCGTCCAAGCAGAAGGTCGAGAGTACAAATCCTGTGCGAGTCAAAAAAATTCAAATGAGTTCCCAAATTATCTCCTGGTGTTATCAGACATGGGCAATAAATAATTGGATCCAATTATTGAAGCTTCGGACAACTATTAAGAATATACCTAAATATCCTAAGCTTCGGATATCGGAAATCGGAAATTCGGATATCGGATATTACAATATCCGAAGCTTCGGATATCGGATATTCGGTTATTAGATTTTCAAAAGCTTCGGATATTCGGTTATTAGATTTTCAAAAGCTTCGGATATTCGGTTATTAGATTTTCAAAAGCTTCGTATTTTCGGATATCGAATATTAGAAAACGAACATTAGGAAATTAAAATTTTTAATCCGTAGCATTTCAGAATTAAAGCCCATAATACTGTTACAAGTTTAGCAAATTTTTAACCTTTTCATTTTATTCTAACTACGCTCCCTCCCTACGGCAAAGGAATTTAGCCAAGACCGCGGTCGGCGGCCCATCAAAATAACGGCCGCCGACGGAGGTGCTTGGTGGCCTAATTCCTTTGTCGGGTATTATAGCCTTTTAAATGTTATTTTTGACAAAAAATAAAATGAAAAATTTGCAATTTTGATTTTTATTAAAGGATGAAAAACATTTAAAGGAATTTAGCCAAGACCGCCGTCGGCGGCCAATCCAAATAACGGCTAGCCTTTTAAATGTTATTTTTTACAAAAAAAAATGAAAATACTATAAGAGATATAATTTCCGATATCCGATTCTTGAATACCCGATATACGAACCTTCGGATATTGCAATATCCGATATCCGAATATCCGAAGCTAAAATATTCTAAAAGATTTTACATCCGATATCCGATTCATGAATACCCGATATCCGAACCTTCAAATATTGTAAGATAATCTTATATCCGAAATAGTCTAATAATTGGAAATAAATAAATTTTACCCATATCTCTTAATTTTATATTTCTCCGAAATTGGAGGTTAATTCTATTCAATAAATAAATAAATAATAAAAAAATCTTTCTCTAAAATCTTTTATCGGTAATTTTTTCCTCTATTAATAAATTATCTCAGTAATTTTTTCCTATAGGAACTAAATATATCGGTAATTTTATATGAAAGAAACAAAAGAAAACAGAAATATTTTTCCAAGAGATTTTTTCTCAGTGAATTTTTCTAAATAAATTCATATTTAATGAATTTTCATGCTATGAAACACATAATAATTTTGCAGATGATAAAAAATTTTTTAAAATTTTGAAAAAATAAATTTCTGATACGAATAAAGAAATAATCGATCTAGCAAGTAAGAATTTTTAAACTTAACTGCTCGATGTGCATCTTACGATGACCCTGACTGAAACTAGTAAAAGTGCCATCTCAAATCACAATCATGGATATCATCCACAACAATCTTTAGAATTTCGTTTAGTTAACTTTTAGTAAATGGCTTCATTAAATGGTTAAAAGCAAAGGTCTCTGTAACGATGTACATGGAAACATGAGCGTTTTAGGAAAAGTGTATCGGGCCTAAAACATTTTTTTAAATGCCATCACAAAAATTCTAATGCTAAAATTTTTTTATTTTTTATGGAAATGACAATGAAGGTTTATCGATTTAGAGAGGTAACATAAGTCATGATCACAAATCACCTGAAAAAGAAATAATTGGAATTGACAGCACAACTAAAGATCATGTAGAATTCTTGTACCGATTAGGAATCAAAACCGCATCAAGAATTATTGTTGCACTCCGTGATAGAATTAATTAATTAATAATGCCAAAAAAACTAAACTCTGATCCAGATGTTCCAAATCAACTGTATGTACCAGGCATAGTAATTGCTAAATTATACCAATCAAACAACTTTATCCATCATACTTTGAAACCAAAATTGAATAATTCTAAGAAAAATAAAAGATTTAGTTTTGCTGATCTAAGTGAATGGTTCACAAAATCGTCTATCATTCCAGACAATGAAGATGAGCCTTATGGAATCGATTCTTTTATTCTTAGTATAAAGATTTCTGGCTTTTTCATTGAAATGAAATTCACTTTTATGATTTTAACGTAATTGGAAAAAAATTATTCCAAACTTGGCCAGAATTCAAGCTTTTATAAAAAAAAAAGATTATTCTTAAAAATTTTTTTTGAATGTTTGCTCCCAAATTTTACTCAAAAAAACAGTTCCTAAAATTTAGCACACCTATCTGGACTCATGAATTGTTACATCCGACAAGCTACGATGATGACGAGAGTGGACTATACTAGAAATAAGGCTAAAGACTGTTTATTTTGATTTAGATTCATTCAAAGATTCAAATAACGCTTTAAAAAGTAAATAAAAAATTGAAATTATAAAACTATTTTAAAGGGAAATGAATGCTTATTAAAGCAAACTAATTCACAATACTGTAAAACCTTGCTTATAATATATCGCTTTTTTGAAGGGTAAAATCATACTAAAGATAAATAGATCTATTACAACTATGATTAATAGGTCTATTAAACCTGACGATCAGTGGTCGTCAAAATTGACGAGCAGTGAGATTCACGATCAGACAAAATTTTTTTACACCTGGTAGTCAATTTTCACGAACATATGTAAGATATGGGAGGCAGAGCCTTTTAGTTTTTTTCAGTATTTCATTTTTCTTTAATCTTGACGATGAAAAATTCGAAAATTAAAATACATATAAGCCATTTACATTAATTTTTGAAAAAAAAGAAATATTATTTTTATCTAATTAGTGGTGATAATTAATTTTTTTGATGCTTTATAGTTAATAAATAAAACTATTGTTTTTCATAAACAATAAACAATCAATTAAATTAAAAATAAGTTCTGAATATTTTTTTATGTTGCAAACCAATAGATTCTTGTACTTTTTAATTCAATAGAAATTGAGCGCTTGAATAAAGGCTCAAAATCGTTCGGTCTTGTATTCTCACGTCTGCTTATTAGCTTCGTCACTTCGTTACTCGCAATAAAGAAAAATTCCTTTAAAATGTCTAAAATTTAATAGGGAAACGTATTGGAGTTAAAGAAAAGATGTGTCCGACCATACAATTATAACCGAAAAAATGACGTGTAAGTGTACGTGTACGTGTACAATACCGGTACATGTACACGTACTCGAACTTAAAAAAAACTCGGGTATTTACACGTACACGTATCCGAATTAAAACTAGGGTATTTAAACGTACACGAACACGTATCGGAGTTAAAACTCGGGTATTTACTCATACACGTACATGTATCCGAGTTAAAACTCGGGTATTTACGGGTATTTATTATTATTTAGCCTTATTAAAGTTTCGTTATAAATCATTCTAAGAATTATTATTTTTTAGAAATATTTTCAGAATGATTTGTGATTTTTTTTAATTTTTTGGTAGATTAAAATATTGGTTACCAATAGTTTTAATTTACAAGCATAGAAATAATTTTAATAACTATAAGTTAAGGGAAAATTATTTGGAGTAATTTTTATTAAATTGAAAAAAAAGATAGCTGTGAATGTCTGTAATATTGCAACAGGAAGTTTCTAGCATATTAGCAGCTGAGCAGTTCATATATAATGAACAATTATAATAAGATAAGTTAAAAATAAATATCTCTAGCATTCCTTAATATTTTATTTTGAAAAATGTTACAGTGTCACAAATTCGATTTTCCGAATAGTTTTATCCCAATAATGAAAATCGTTCTATCCTTAATTGTCTTATCTCCTTTAAAATAACGAAAAATGAAAACCAATCATGTGATACTATATAATTTTATTTAGAATATAATAAATTGAAAAATTTTTTTTGATTATATTTTTCGAACTGTTTAGTTGTGAAGCTTCAAGCATTTAAAAAAATTTATACAAAAGCTAAAATTTAGATTCATCGTTTAAATCGTATCGTAATTTGTCAACATTTACCAAGTTATGGTCATTTAAATGTCAAAAAATTATAAAAGGTCTACAATATCTTAAAATATGGTTTTTGAGCTCATAATCTTCTAAATAGGAATATAAGCATATGAAACCTAAGTATGGAATTTTTAATGGGGTATGAAATTTTTTTTTTTGACTCCAGGGTGGTGTTGATTTTAAAAAATTTCGATTAATCGATCGCGCTTTTTAAAATCGAAATCGAATTATCATAAAACGGATTATCGCGATTAATTAGAATTCACACAAATGTCAAAATTTAGAATTGTTTCGGCTATTTAATCTTGCTATTTTTTCCTCATTATTTTCTATCGATCCATCTTTTATTAGAAAGAATAATTCAATATAAATAAAATGAATTTAAATACAAAAAAAAATTAAAAATTGGTAAATATTAGTGATTATTTTTGTTTTACCAATTTTTACTATTTTTTTTAAATAGAAAGATACACATTGAAAGTAAGTAAAAATTGGTTAAAAATAGGTATAAAAGAGGAATTAATTACTAATATTTACCAATTTTTACTTTTTTTAACCCTTTTTTGTCTTTTAAAAATTCGATTTTACTTAAAATTTACCTAAAAACTAATATTTCATATCAAAAACGGAAAAACTGTTTTTTCGATATTCATGTAAAACAATACTTTTATCACCAGAGAAAATGGTACTTTTTTTTAGTTAAAAAGAAAAGTGTATTTATTTCTCACTAGTGAAAAAAATACTTTTTTAAATAGATTTTTATTTTGAAAAATTAAATAAAAAATAGAATATAATATAAAATATATTTTTTAATATTGTCTTATTATAATATAAATAGCTAATAATAAGGTATCTTCTTCATATTCGTCTTCAGAATCAGAGTCAGTATCTAATAAAACGTTAGTTTCCTCATCATCACTTGAATCTGAATCATCAGGAGACTTATCTTTATTTTTATTTTTTCGAAAAGAAAACAAAGGAAGCAATTGTTTTACAAAAACATCAATATCGATACTCGATTCAAGTAATAGTTTCTATGATTTATAAATGTCTGGGTGTGCTACCGAAACTTTTTAATTTGATTTTCTTGCATTGGAACATGCCAATCTGCTTCCGGTTTTTCACTCGATGGTTGAATGATATTGTGTTGATTCGACGATATGTTTAAAAACTAAATCGTCAAAACCTATGGTAATTGCCTTACATTTTTTATGTTTATATGCCAGTAATTCGAGTCTTTGTTTTGCTTTTTTTTTGCAAAAATAAATCCACCAAACAAGACTTCATAGCCCTTTTTTCCATTATTTTCATCAGCGTCATATTCTGATTTATATTGATTACTTTTGTAATGTAATGTAATCAAATTTTATTGTTGAGATGTCCATTTTTCAATTTTAAATTATTTTTATTTTATTTAATTGAGTGTCAATTTTAATTCAAAAAATACAAACAAGAGAAAAAAATACTTTTTTATGCTCCCAAAGAAAGTAGTACTTTTTTCTCGATCGAGAAAAAGAAAAAATCGTATTATAGGCTGTTTATTCTAGTTTGACATTCAATTGGTAAATCAAGGGTTATTTGCGTTCATTCTTTATTATAACTTTTGTTTCCTTCGATAATTTAAAAAAAAAATTTTCAGATTAACGATACTTTCGCTGTTATTTCTAGTGTTGGGAATTTTTTTTTTTGAGTCGACTCGAGTCGACTTGCGAAAAAAAAAGTCTAAGTCGACTAGAGTCGACTCAATTTTTTTAGGATTTTTGACCAATGAATCGAGTCGTTTGAAAAAATTGCTAGTATAAAACTTCCAATCGATAATTTATAGTAATTTAAAAAAAATTCCTAAGGAAAAAATTAGTGTAAAACACCTTTAAAAATAATTTTTTTTAAACTAAAACACTAAAAAAATTATGCTAAAAAAGGAGATTGTAGACAAAGCCCATCGAAATTAAGCAAAAAACTGAAAATTTGATTTTTATTGTTTTTTATGTGATTTAACACTTTAATATCACCTATAAAGAGCATTTTTGAATTTTTTGTCAGAATTTGCTTTAAGAATAAAATTTGAGTCGACTCGAGTCGACTTCTAAAAAAAAAGAGTCGACTCTAGTCAACTCCCAACACTAGTTATTTCAGTACATTTAATGAACATCTCAATAAGACTATAAACAATGAGCATGATTAAAAACAATTTTTTGGTAATAAAATAAACAAGAGAACTAAACTTGGAACAGTCGAACATTGAAATATACAAAGATTTAATTCAAATGGAAAAAGTTTGGAAAAATACATTTTTAAAATTTTTCGATGAAGTATCCAATCTTTGTACTGACAGAGATGTAGACAATTCGTTTTTTAATTGAAGCATTATTTCTAAATTAAAGATAATGTATTTGTTTTATATCTGAATACGTTTTCTCATTCAATGGAGTTTATGCATTAATAAATAATGCTTCATCTTTAAGGATCTATTCTGACAAAAAGAAAATACTTGACCAAATAAATTGGGAATTGTTTGTTGATTAAGAATTTGGACAATTAGAAAATCAGTTGATTTGGGAATATATGCATGTTTAGACGTGATTGGGGACTTAAGATGTAAATTAGAAAAATTCAGAATGAAAAGGCTATTAAACTGATTTTCAAGAGCTAAAAATTTAGAAGCGTCAAAACTAAATGATTAAATTTAGAATGAATGAATGAAAACGATAGTCTTGCTTTACTCAGCTGTTAAAATCAAGGATGATGCAACTAAGGTAAAAATTAATAACACTATTAGATTTATTTAGCTTTTGGTATTTATATCATTTTCTAAGATTTAAACAAAACTTTGGATCTTGTTTTCGATTTTTCTTTACATGCAACTCGGAGCATCAAAAAATAAATTGCCATATACTAAAGATATTTAAGACAAAAATTCTGATGACCCTAATTCTAAATATATGGTCACAATCTATTCTCAAGGAATTTCGAAAGATGTTCCATTTGTTTTATTTAACTCGGAACTATAGAGAAATTTTTCTAATTATAAGCAAATAATTAGAACAGGAATCAAAGACGTCGCCGATTCAAATATGAAATTATTTTTAATTATGTTTCTGTTTTTATTTCATTTTTTATAAAATAAATACTTTCAATACAATTTTTTAATTTTATTTAAGTACTGTTCGTGTTTTGTAAGGTTTTAAAAATAAATTAAAACTTACACAGTCTTTGGAATCAGACGTTTGACTAAGTAAATAAATAAAATCTATATTCAAAACTGAAAAATTGAAAAATTAATTTATTTTAATTAAAATAAAAAATAATTTATTTTAATTAACACTAGTGTGTGGTCTCAGTTATAGATTACTTGATTTATTAAAATTCGGTTATAATAAATTTAGCATTTTTCTTATAGACAAAATAAATTTCTTAACCAAAGCATTTAAAACTTAAATTTTGACTCAAACAAAAAAATTAGAAAAACGTTCAGAAGCTGAGTCAAATTGAATAAGGTTTTTTAAGAAAATTTTAAAAATTAAATGTAACTCAAAATTATGTGACTATGGGCTTGGGCTGGACTCTTATTTAACTGGTCTTAAATATATAACCAGTGGTCGTCACCAAATGAGCGAAATTTAACTATCAACGAAATACGTGACCAGCTGGTCAGATAACGGGGGAGACCCACTCTGGCTATATTTTTTTATATGCAGAGTCCACCAAAATATGTGAGCGCATTTTTCGTCCCCATCGTATTTAAAAAACGAAAAAATTAGCGATTACATATTACCGTAAACTCGCGTAAACAACCCCAGGGTTTTTTCCCATGGATCTATCCTGTGTTTTGAATTTTTTTTCTAAATCCTTTTGATGCGGTGCTAGAACCGAATTTTTAGTTTTTATACCGCATTTAAAACGCAAAAATATTTTAAATAAAAAAAATTAAATTCCAAATTTTTATTAAAAAAATTAATTTCTAGTTTTAAGTAAATTTTTCCAATTTTCAAGTCAAATGATGAAGTGAGATCATCAAGGAAAAGATTTTAATTCATAATCTTGAAATGACTCCACCAGAAAGGAAGTAAATTATCTCATTTTTACTTTTGTATGATGAGATTACTGTTATCTAAAATTGGATTGAATTTTTAAAGTTGAATTTAGGCTGCTGTATCGATAAAGTATCTTGTAAAAAATTATTTGTCGATTATATGTCCTTTTTTTAAAACTCATATTTTCGCATATTTTGCATTTTTTGCATATGTGCACATATATTGTATATATATGCTTTTTCGAATATTTCTACATATAATCGTGCATATTTCCGGTCCGAAATTTCGCATATTTTGGTGGACTCTGATTATATGTAGTAATTCTAGACTTTAAATTTTTTATGTAACTCTTTTTTTATTGAAACGATTCTATTTTCTAATATTCAAGCTTTTAAATTGTGACTTTAATCAGCTCAGAACTTTTTTTGTTTTTTGATCAATTGATAATTAAAAAACCAATGTATCATTTTATAGAAATTTTGGTAATTTGCTACGAGGATTTTACCAAATTTAACGTAAAATAGCGATTCATATCGTAAGCTATCAAAAACAGTTTTTTACGTTAATTTGATCATTTTTTACGAAATGAATCATTTCATGTCATGTGCGTATACGCATATTGAGTAGAACACCGTAAGTTTTTAATGCGTAATATTGTCTGAATTTAAAGAATGAACATTTTATGTGAAAATTAAACAAAATACTTCAGATTTTGAAGTATTAAAATCAAATTAAACTATCTTGGTAATTATTTCGCCTTTACTAATTTCAAATAAAAGAGACGATTCTATCATAAGCAACAACTTTCATAAACAAAATTCAAGTTTCTTGTCGATGTTCATAAAAAAGATGCTGCTGAAACCTTATAGAATTCGATTTCGATAAGGTGACGAATCAGTAGTAATTCTTATTACTACAGTACTGTAAAAATATTTATTTCATTTCGGCTTGTATGGTTGTACTAATTTTCGGATGTTAATTACCTGCCTCGTGGAAATAATTACTTTAAATTTTATTATTTTTTTTCCAGTCATTACTTTAAGATAAAAAAAAATAGAATGTTTAGTTTGGAGTAAATAATTTCACCAAAAAATAATATTTAAGCAGAAATTTTAGACAAAAATATAGACAAGAACTAATTATTTTTGGCAGAGCAAGTAATATTTTCTCCTAATTTTCTATTTTTACCCAAGAAATTTATTTTGAAAAGTTTTATTAACTGTTTTTTTTATTAATCACAAAATTTCTCATTTTAATGGTTTGATTTTCTAATCTTGGAACTAATTAACGTTAGTTTTAAAGTACGGTGTACGGTTCGGGTACGGTACGAGCACTTTTTTGTGAGGTTCGGTACGGCTACGCCATTTTAAAACTTTTTAACACATATTTTGATCAAAAAAATTTTATAATAAAAATCAACCATTTTACCCTAATTTTGGCCGGCTTTTTTTCACCATTCTCTAAAAATTAATAAAGATTTTAATTTAATAATTATTAAAAAGGACTAATTAAAATAAATAGGCCCAAAAAGCTAAAGATTCATCAGCTTTCGAACCTCTATCACTCGCTAGAGATTCTTTTACAAAACGTTTCTAAGTTAAAAAGAAAAAAATCAAAGTTCAATGCGACCAACTTAAAAATTTCCCCGATAGGAAAATTAAAAAATATAATTTTTTTAGATAATATTTGTATCAAAACTGAAAGATGAGTATTTTTTGCGAAAAAGAAAAAAATCAAATCAAAATTGAGTCTTTTTGTTTCATACCATTCAGAAAATACAATGAAAGAGTTCAATTCTATGATGATTGCTTTTTTAGTTATTATTTAAACCCTGAAAACAAGAAGATTCTTAGAGTTCTAGGTAAAATAATTTTCTTAATATTAAATTTGTTGAATTTTTATTTTTTTTATTAAAGTTGATGATAGAATTGTGGAGTTTATCTTTAAGAGTATTGATAAAACTATAGAGGATCAGGATCAGATTAACCTTGAAGTAGAAAATGGTTCAATTTATTTGAATATGCTTCACAAAAAAGGTAAATATGAAATAAAATTGATGATCTAGTTAATCTAGATCTAAGTTATCGATTCCTACTAGGCTAAATTTTAATTCATTCATGAATGATTTTACATAAAAACTTTTTATGTATGTAAAATCAATTACTATAATTTTAGGGCGATAGTCTAATTAATTAACACAGAAAATAATTTTAATAAAAAAGGTAATTGAGGTTTAGGTAAATTATTTGATTCCCAAAATAATACAAAATACCCATAAAAACTCTAAAATGGATTTGAATTCATTTTTTTGTACTCATTCCAAATTTTTTAAATTTCATTGAGCCAAAAAGTTATCAAAATAAATTAAATTAAATTAAATACTAAATGATGTCGATAACGTAATTATCTCGCTTATTTTCAAAAATTAAGCCATCCTCAAAAAAAAAAAATCAAATTAAAATTTTATAACGAATATTTTTCATAAAATTTGATTTTTTAAAATTTTTTAAAAATTTACCTATTTTCATGTTAACTAATTAGACACTCGCGCTTAATTTAATTGAATATTCGATTTTAAATACTTAGTTAATTTCTGAATAACTAAAGATTTTTCCGATTTGAGAGATTGGCTTTTAATGGAAAATATTAAGAGAAATTTAAGACTTGTAAGAACTTTCAACCCTGAAATAAAAAAGTTGTTGGGAAAGATGATTAAAGATTCGTTTTTGGTTTGGATGAGAATGAATCCAATAATAGGTATTGACTCCAAAACTTTTCTAAGTAACGAGCTTAAAAATATGATAGAAAAATATAAGTATGAGTCGTATTATGGACCGTTTTCATTAGTTTGCCAATCAAGTGGGTTCGGAAAATCAAGGGCATGTGCTAGTTTAACAGAAAATAATTTTTATGTGGTGTTTTGTTGTCTACGGCCACAAGAATCAACCGGATACCCTAAACGAAGCATACTCACGGATAAGTTAACAAACAAATATACAGACCTAAAATATTTTCGCTGTTATTTCAGTACATTTATTGAGCTACTCAATAAGACTGAGCATGATTGTAAACAGTTTTTCGCTAAATATGATCAACAAGAAAACACATCGTCGAGCAAAAACTTGGAAGAATTAATTAATGAAAACTACAAAAAATTTGATTCTAATGCAAAAATTACGAAATATTGTGGTACAAAGCCATTGTTATTTGTATTTGATGAAGCATCAAATCTATGCATTGAGAGAGATGATGGTTATTCGAATTTTTTTTTAATTACAAGCATTCTATCCGAATTAAAAGATGAGGCTTTTGTTTTATTTGTAGATACGTTTACTCAATCAAAAGACTTTATGCCTTTCATTTTTAACGACTCATCTTCAAGGATATATTCGGGGAAAAAGAAAATATTTGACCCAATTTATCTTCTTCCAAATTGGGATTTGTTTGTTCATATAAAAAATATTTCCAGCGTTCAGAAATCAGTAAAGTTTGAGAATATATGCATGTTTGGGCGTCCCCTCTGGGGATCTTGGATGTTTACTAGGAAAAATTCGAATAGAAAATACGATTTGATTGATTTTAAAGAGCTTTATGATTTAGCAGCATCAAAACTGATAGGCGGAAAAGATTTAGAAAGCAAATTGAATGAAAATGATTGCCTTGCTTTGCTAAGCTGTAGAATTGGTGCAATAAAACCAAAGTTTTTATCAACTAGTCAAGAAATGGTGGCAAAAAATATGGCCGTTTGTACTTATGTGGATAAAGAAAATGGAATATTCGAGATAGATTATCCATCAGAACCTATATTGAGTGAAGCAGCAGCGTACCTTATGAATAAAAAACAAAATCTTGAATTATGCATTGAAAAACTTGTATTTATGGTTGAATCGTCTCTTATTTCTCAAGGTAATAAAGGAGAAATTATTGCCAAATTGCTTTTGATTATTGCACAGGATGCATCCTCTCATTACATAGAACCATGTTACCCTTTAAAATTTTCAAAAGTGTCGTGTGTTGGAGAATTTATTAAGAGTTTATATGGCAGATGTGTGGATAAAGATAATAATGATGTTTGTGGAAATATTGAAAACAGTTGGACTTGTAGTCTTAAAAAAGAGACTTGTTGTATTGAAATGATTAAATCTCAAATCGAAAATGCAAATCAAATTTTAACTGGATTTATAAATTTTAATCATTTCACAAAAGCCAATGAGTATTTGAATAAAACAAGCCTAATAACTGCCTTAAAACGTTGTGCTGCTTTTCACTGTAAATATGGACAAAAAGCCATCGATTTAGTTATTCCAGTATCTTTAAACATCGATAATTTCGACTCAATAAGTGTAATTGTTATTCAAGTCAAACTAGTAAATGAGCCAAATGAGCCAAACTATTCCAAAATCATAAAGAAATTTGACTCAAGTTTATTTCTTGATATTTCCAAAGATGTTCCATTTGTTTTTCTTTACATGCAACTCGGAGCACCAAAAAATAAATTGCCTTATATTAACGATATTAAGGACAAAAATTCTGATGACCCGAATTCTAAATATATGGCCATAATCTATTCTCAAGGAATTTCGAAAGAAATTTTTCCTATTATTAACGAATCATTAGAACAGAAAATGCAAGCTTTCGCTAATTCAAATGACAAATTCTTTAAAATCAAGGATAATACAACAAAGGTAAAAATTAATAACATTATTAGATTTATTTAGCTTTTGGTATTTATATCATTTTCTAAGATTTAAACAAAACTTTGGATCTTGTTTTCGAATTTTTCTATCATATTTTTGTTTTTTTTAATATTATTTATTTTTTTTTTTTGGAGTTTCAGTTAATCAATCTATCATTATTTTCTTGGTTTATTAAATTTTTGTCCCTATAACATTTCAATATATAAATAAATTTATTTATAAAAGTTTTTTTGTTTGATTTTTGTTTAAAGCTGAGTTAAAACGACCTTAGATTATAAATTATTTAAAAACTTAAATAATGTTTTTCGAAAAACTTGCTGATAAACAATTTTTTTTAAAATTAAATAATGTTTTTAAACATATCTTAAGACGCTCTTAGACATCCCATGGAAATGTCTTAAAACGTCTAAAGCGGCCCTAAAGTAAGTTTTAAACAACTAAAAATTTCTTTGAATATGTGTTTAAGATTATTGACATTTTTTGCTTAAGAAATAAACATCGTCATAAATACTTCTCTTAACTGTTGGACTGTTTAAGAGCTCTAAAACAGGTGTCAACTTATTTCAGAAATTTACTTTAATTTTAAATCAACCTTTACGAAGTTTATTTTAACCAAAGTGTCTTCAGATTATGCAAGTAAACTAAGACCGATTTTATTTGAAAATTTTAAAACCTAAATTTTTAAAAATAAAAAGCTAGAACTCATTATAGAGACCCTACTGGATATTGGATTACAAATATTTATTTTCTAAAGATTTAATTAAACAATTTGATGACTTGTCTCAATTTGCTAGAAAAAATCAAGGATTTATGAACATTTCTTCTAAACAAAAAATTGCTAAAGCTAAAACATTTTAATATCCAATTGATATTCAAACATGGGGCAATAACTTAAATATTGATCTTTCGTTTAAAGCATCTTTTTAAAGAATATTTATCAATTCATTTTTTCACAACTTCTTTACATCATAAATTTGTTTTCATAAATTAAGAACGTTATAATTAGTTTTTTTTTCATTTTTTACTTTGAATTAAGATTTTTTAGGATAAATTTTGGTTCTAGCTTTTTATTTTTATAAAACTGATAAGTTCGGTTTTTTAAAATGAAAAATCGCCAACATGTCCAAAGTTTGACATCTCGACAAACTTAAATGCTTAAAGCAACTAATAGAATCTTCTTCAGGTCCTAGTAAATAACCACCCGAGTTTTCTGGACTTGGTATCTCCATTAGTGGCCAACATAAGTTTTATATTAAGAAAAGAATTTTTTATAACTAAATTTTTTTCTGAAATTTTATCATATCGAAGAATTTTTTTTTAAATAATACTTTTTTAAATATAACGAAAAATAGATAATAAAAAAAATAATAACAATTGAAGTTGCTAAACCAAATGCCAAATAAGCCCAATAGACTGCCTTTGGTCGTTTTACAAAACATAACGGATCTTCATTTGGCAGTGCTAGATTGCATGAATAATAAAAAGATAAAGCATAGGCGCTCATTGCAAGCACACCAAAAATTGTCACAACAAGACTTAAACCATGTAAGGCTATCAAGGCAAAAAAATAAATCCTTTTTCTAAAAAATACTAAAAATAATTTTGAATAAATTTTCCAATTGTTTTTTTTTTATTTAAAAAACTCACTAGCCACACAAGAGCAAATTGCTACAACTAAATTAAAGCTTCCAACCCAGTAACCAGAGTAAACATTAGCATACTTTACACCTTTGAAATTTAAGCCCATTTGAATAATAATTATTGCAAGACTCAGAAAAGCCATTAATATAAAATGAGCAATTAAAAATTTTATAGGGAAATTTCTGTCTGCTTCTCGTTCTGAATTGTTGTTTTCTCTTTCTTTATTATCTTGGCGATTTCCTGGTAAGTTTTCATCTTGTTTTATATTTTCCATAGAAAATGATTGGGGACATATATCAGTTTCAGCAGGTCTGATATCAAAAGGATTTTGATACGGAAAACCTTGGTATGTATAAATTGGATAAGGATAATAATATGGAATAGGTTGAATTTTCGGCACTTGGGGCCGAAAACGTTTTTGTCGTGGTACTTCTTCTTTTTTATAAGTCATTTTTATTTTTTAGAGAATTTAAGAACAAGAAGAAAATTTTTTTTTAACTAAATTCTAATTATAAAAAAATATTTTACGACCGAAAGTCAAATTCCTTAATTTGGAATCTGATTATTTTATGTTTAAAAATATTTTAATAAAAAAAGATGTCAGCTTAAAAAAAATTAATTTCAAAATTGAAATTAAAATTAAATTGAAAAAAGTTAAAAAGAAAAACTCAAATTTTTAAATGAAAATTTTAATTTAAATAAAAGTTAAAAATTAGTAGTTCTTTATCGCTTCTCGGCCTCTGGCTAAGATCAAAGTGTAGTATCTGTTCTCATCAGTTTAATATCTGATGGGGAGTCCATAGGGCTCCCGCGATATTAAATCGATTTTTGTGAACGGACTGGTTGCGCAGAGCTTGCTCGGCACCAGTCACGGATCGACTTAGCGTTGCACTGTACTGCTAAGACCGGTCCACAAAAACCCTCTTTTAGGGGGGTTATTTTTCAAAAACTGAAATATGAAAAAATTCCCATTTTTTTCTTTCTAACATTATTTCTTTAAATAAATTATATTTCTGACAAAACCTTTTTTAACTTTTACTGAAATTATTTTTCTATTTCATTGTATAATTATTCATTATTATATATTTTCACGATTGTTTTCAAATTCAAAATTATTTTTTTTAAAATAAAAATTGATTGAAACTCAGAACTTCAACCTTAGCATTGGTAGTACGAACCAAGTCCGTTCTTAATGAGTTGAACTACCGACACTATCTGGAACCTTACTTTTTTATAGTTTTGGTTCAAAATATCCTTAGAGGTTTTGAATTATTTCAAGACTCGTTTTTAAAAAAATTTTAATGGATATTTTTAATGAAAAAAAAAATTTTTTTTTAAAAGTTTTGAACTCCCAAAAATTTATTTGGGATAACGTTATCTTTTTTATTTGAAAATAAAGAATTTTTAAAAAAGTTTTAAGAAAATTTTAATTTTTAAATTTTGTCGATTAAAAGAGCTGTTAGAATTTCTCCTTTGGTAACTCTGGTCTTTGCTTCTGTTCTTCCAGGTAAAATTACTAAAACATTTGCTTCGTTCATGCTCAACAATCTACTGCTATGTTGATTTCCAGTTGAATATGCCTTGGGATACTCGAATTCTATTTGATTTTCTAATTTCGGCCATTGTAACCAACATCTATGATATTCAGGTCTTGGATCTAATTCAGCATCAAATTCACTTCTTACTTTAATCTCAGTAAAAAATGGATTCGTATAACCCATAAGTTTTTTCAAACATGGAACAACTACTAAATTAAAAGTTACGATGGCACTTACTGGATTTCCCGGTAGAGCAAATATAAGCTTTTTACGTCCATTAAATTCACAAGTTGCAAACGTAGTCGGCTTACCGGGCTTCATGTTCATTCTGGCAAAGTGTATCTTACATCCGAAATCTTTCTCCAATACATCTTTTACCAAGTCCTTAAAAAATAAAATTGACACATAATTAATAAATTCTCTCTAAAAAATAGTTAATGAAAAACATTGGCTCGATAATTTAACTTCATGTTAAATCCTGAAATTAATTAGACAATTTTTTATGAAAAACAAACAAAATCATACTTTTGTAAGTCTAAAAAAAATTCCCAATAATTTCATTTTTTTATATTTTTTTTTCTTTCTTACTTTATCACCCATGGATACTCCTCCAGTTGAGATTATAACATCAGAATTTTCAAAAGCATTTTTAAACACTTTAAAAACTGTATCAGGATCATCAGTTGCAATACCAGCATCAAAAATGTTTTCAATTCCTAAGCTCTTAGCTGCACAGAATAGCAATGATTTATTCGAATCTCTAATTTTCCCACTATTTAATTTAACTTCTTCAGGTTTCATTAATTCATTACCAGTCGAAACAAGACCAATTATTGGTTGCTTATAGACTTTTAATTCCAGTGCACCAACAGTAGCACAAATTCCAATTTGAGGCGCTCGAATAATCATACCTTTTTTAACAACAGCCTCTCCTATTTTAATATCAAAACCAATTGGTCGAATATCTTGACCAAGTTTTAACTCAATTTTGCCGGAATGTACTCCTCCACATGTTGAAGTAGAAACAATTTCAATTTTTTTATCAGCGTTATTGGAATCTTTTTCTAAACTAATTGTATCTTCAATTTGAATAACTAGATCTGATTTTAAAGGCACCGGAGCTCCAGTATTTATTTTAACACATTGTCCTTCTTTAAGATCCATATTTATTAAATTATCACCAGCATTAGAGGATCCAATTACATCAAAAATAAATTTTGTATCAATAGAGTTATTTTGTAAATATTCTCTTTGATTTTGTGTTAATTTAACAGCAAAGCCATCTTTGACTGATGCAGCAAATGGTGGTAAAGGATCTCGTGCCGTTATATCTTCAGCACATACTCGATTAAGAGCATTCATATAAAAGACACTTTCTGTTTCTAAATTAGTCGATTCTGATTGAATTATATCAATTGCTTGTTGAACACTAATCATTGGATAAAGCGATTTCCGAGGCTTATTTAACATGTCTTTTTCTGAGACTCGACTTTTTGAATGATTATGAGGACATTGATGTTGATCTTGATGATGCTGATGTTGATGATGATGAGGTTCTTTTTGAATTTCAATATGATCTTTTTTGACATCATTTTTAACATCATTAATGAGGTCTAAAGCGTGTTTTAGAACTGGTAAGACTATTTCTAAGCTTTCCTTTTAAAAATTTAGAATAAAATTTTTAGTAAAAAAAGTTTCTTAAAAAATTACTTGAGAGCCTTTTTTGCTTCCTGGTAGATTTAGAATAAGAGTATTTTTTCGTATACCCGATACAGCTCGTGATAAAGTAGCAAATTTAGTGATTTTTAACGATTCTAGTAGAATTGTTTGAGTCAAACAGGATGCATCTTTATCAATTATTTCTCTAGTAGCCTTTTTAATTTTAGGTTAAATTTGATTAAATTAAAATTTTATTTAATTTTTTTTCATTTACTTCTGGAGTGACATCAGTTGGACTAAAACCAGTTCCACCAGTTGTTAAAATTAAACTTAAACCAACGGTATCACTCCATTGGATTAATTTTTCTTTTATAGAGGGTATATCGTCGGGAACTATTGCGTAATTTTCTGCTAAGTAATGCCTTTAAAAATAAAATTTAAAGTTAGATTAATTAATTTTTTTGTTGTGAGGTGATATTTCTTTCTTACTCATTGTTATTTATCACTTCTCTTAAATTCACACCACTTTTGTCGGTCGAAACACCACTAGAACAAGAGTCACTTACTTTATTTGAAAAATAAATTTTAAAAAATTTTTAATTTTTTTAATTTTTGAAATAGCCATTTTAAACTTTAAGTAACCCAATGCTAATTTTCGAATTTCGTGCAAGAGGGGTCTTTGAAATAGTTTAAAAATTTTTTTTAAAATAATCTAAATTTTAATTCAGTTTAAATTTATAACACCAGAAATTGATTCTACTGTTAGAAATAAATTTCTTCGATGCTTTCTTTAATTTTCCTCTGCCTTTACTTACCTCTCTTTTCCTTTCTTGGCCTTTGTCAGCAAAGAAAAGCTTTTTAAAAATACATAGAAAAGGAAGAGTCGAGAACGATGAAAATCCGCTTTAATTTTTATTGGGTTATTTTTGCACAAGCTTGGATAAATAATGTTAGAATAGAGTATCTGTAAATCGGTTCTAGATTTCGACTGCTATAAAAATTATTAAATTTTTTTTACCTTTTTTTAATTTTCTCAACACATAAGTCTAAGTCTAAAATTTTTCTTTAATATTTTAATTAGGGTTGTAGAATTAATTTAAGAGAAAGATCTAGAAGACATTAGTTGCTTAGACAAACAGATCAAATTAGATTTTCTTAATTTATTAAATAAAAAATTGTTTTTTAGGGTAATAATTTCATCAAATGATCTGAACCGAGATCAAATATTAACTTTGGATTTAATTTTTTAAAATTTAAAATATATATGAAAAATTCCCCCCATTGACTTATGATAGAAGTAAGTATTAGTGGAGAATTGAAGCAATTTTAAAAAATTAAAATTTATCTATCGTCATCAAAATAAATTGAAAAATTTTTAAGTAAAATTATTGTTCCTATGGACTTAAAATATAAATAACAAAAATTATTTTGTTTTTGAGAAACAAAGAAAATTTTTTTTTCATATTATGTTTTTGAAAAATAACCCCCCTCTGAAGGAGGGTTTTTGTGGACCGGTCTTAGCAGTACAGTGCAACGCTAAGTCGATCCGTGACTGGTGCCGAGCAAGCTCTGCGCAACCAGTCCGTTCACAAAAATCGATTTAATATCGCGGGAGCCCTATGGACTCCCCATCAGATATTAAACTGATGAGAACAGATACTACACTTTGATCTTAGCCAGAGGCCGAGAAGCGATAAAGAACTACTAATTTTTAACTTTTATTTAAATTAAAATTTTCATTTAAAAATTTGAGTTTTTCTTTTTAACTTTTTTAAATTTAATTTTAATTTCAATTTTGAAATTACATTTCTCAACACTAATTTCTAAATTTCTAATGTTCTTTTTATAATAATCTTAAAAATAATATTATTTTCAAATGAATTAATGTTTATTATTTTTTAAAGTGAAAATTTTAAATCTAAATATTAACTCAATTTTTGGTAACTTAAAAAACCCTTCTAAATATTTTTAGGCAAAATGGTTACGCTCTATTAGTAAGAGTAAACTAGTTTTTAATAATAGTTTTTTTTATTATGAATTTAAGAGGCTTTACAGCATTATTCAATTCGTACGAGTCAACTAAAATTTCTACATTTAATAGCTTTGTGCGCTATAAATGACTTTAAAATTGAATTATCAATCTCATAAATTGAGTTTTTCTTTGATGAAAATTATATTCAAATATATATGAAGTCTTTTAAAATCTTTTTAAAAGACTTCTTTGAAAATTTTAAATCTAAAATTTTTTTTTTGATCAAAGCGCCATTATCTAAAAATTTGATCCTAAAATTGGTAAAATTTACGTCGATTCCGAAAGAAATTTTGCGTAAATTTGTCATAATTTTGACAAGTAGTAAATACATATTAAAACTAGCTTTTCCGGTTTTTCGTATTTTCTCTTCCTTAAATTCTTGCTTCCTTTCTGAGGTGTTCTTAGGAAAGGAATAATTAAAAAAAAGATTAGTTTATATTAATTGATCTCTGTAGAAAAAAGGAAAACGAAGAATCGATGAAAAAATAGTAAATTTAAACAATTAAAACTTTAATATTTTTTGAGCATTTTCCGTATAAAAATTTATAAGAAAATTGTCTCACTAGACTCCAAACGTAACTTACCGTAACATGAAAATATATCTTTACAATATTGATCTATTTTTTAAAGTTTTAGTTACGATTAGAATCTCAGTTGCTAAACATTTACAAAATCAATTTTTGAGAGCCCCAACAATCAGAATTAATTTTTAACCTTTAAACGACTAAACAAAATTAAGGAATTTTTTTTTAAACAATCTAGGGGTCTATTGCAATCTTTGCGTGATTATAAAACCCTACTGAATTTAATGATCAGCACTTTTCATCTATTAAGTGACCAACAAAAAAACTTTAATAATTTTCTTATTGTGGAAATGTTCTTAAATAGGAAAAGGATTAAAATTACAGTTTAAAAAAAAAACGCTAAATTTCGTTAAATTTATTTACTTCATTTTATTTTTAATCTCAATTTTTTTTGGTCACATTGTGATGGTGAAAAGTCCTGATGACATAACTAAGTAGGGTTTGCAATAGACAACAATCTAGTTCAATTAGTATTCATTGAACCATTCTCAAAAACAATTCAAAATATAAATTCAATTGACTCTAGATAAAAGAGAAATTTTAAAACTTGGTATCAAATTTGGTCCATCGGAATTTGATAACTTAGCTTCTTATTTCTTCTAAAGACAACTAAATCAACACACCCTAGTATACGTCAAGTTTATCAATAATTTAATAAATCAACATACCAACTAGAATTCCAACCGAATATTTCTTCGCATGTGTTTCACCACTTTGCGCCATCATCTATTCCAAAAATTAAAAGAATTTAAATAATCACGTGATACCCAGAAGAAGAAAAAAAGTTTAGAAATTAGTTTTAATTTTCATATTTTATTATTCAAAACTATTTATTTATTTTTTATCTTTTTTTGTAAAATTTAAAGTTAAGTTATTTATGTTTAGATTTTTTCAAATAACAAAAACCCTAATAAAAGATAATCATCAAAAATTAATTAACAAAATAATAAAAAAAAGAAGACAAAAAATAATTTTCAAAAAAAAAAAATTTTTTTCGAAATTTTTTTTTTCAAACACTGGAGTATTTTTTGAAGTCTTTTTTTTTTCTTTTTTGTTTGATTTATTGAATTAATACCAAGCTTTTGTTGTGTCCCAAACAACAAAATAAAAAATGATGGACAATCAACATTTTGACGAGCCACCCACGGCGCAATTAAGCAGTACTTATCCGTCGGCACCAATGGAATATGTAAATATGTACACAAATGAAAATGTCAAATCCGGCAAAGCACCGCCACCACCCAAAATAATAAAAGATAATTACACAAGTTTTGGTCGTTTAATCGATCCGAACGAAGTTCTCATTCGACCATTAGAATCCCAAGGAATACAACAATTGTATTCTTTACAAACACCCGACCAATCTCGACCACACTTAAATACAAATAATTATAAACGCGAGTTAAAAAAACTCAATCACTCAATTCTAATAGCGTATTTAGATTTGTTAGAAGTCTTGGTCAAAGCACCCAATACACAAATACAAATTGAACAAGCCGCACCGATTCAACTAAACGAATTAGGCGAGCCTATTCAAAATCCCGAACCCATAGTCATTATTAAAACACTACGAGAACAAAAACTAGAAGATCTCGAAGTATTATTTATAAATATGCATCATTTAATTAATGAATTACGACCGCATCAAGCACGCGATAATATACGATGCATTTTAGAAATGCAAAAACAACAACGTATCGAATTAGCAGAGAAATTCAAAGAGCATTTAAGAAAAATAGTCGATTTATTAAAGCATTGTATCGGCTCAATACGGCCAGAAGTATGCGCCAAACAGACTACACTAATGAATGAATTGAGCAATTTGATCAAAAATGCCAATCAATTGACCAAATCTTTAGATAAATTTAGTCCGAATAAAACAAATGGTTATCATATACAAGATGAAAGTGACATCGAAATGAGAGAGATGGACACAGAGCGTAATAATCTAATTAATCTAGTTAATATAACAAGTAATAAACTAAGTCAGCAAAAAATTAACAATAATAATAACAATGAACAGTCTATAATAAATAATAAAAATTGTGATATTAAAGATTTAATATTGTGTGATTTAATCGATGATTTTTTAATAAAAGAAAATGAGTTTTGAATTTTTCTTTTAAATTGTTCGTTCTTTTCGTTGGCTTAGGCGAGCCTCTCTGTATTTTCTTTATTTTTAGTTATTACTTGTTTAAGATTGAGTTATTACTTTATTATTAAATTTTTTTGAGATGGTCAAAAAAGCGGGATATGGGTTATAATATATTTTTTTTAAATTTTATTTTTTTGGTGTCCATTTTTTTTTTCAAGTTTTTGAAGATAGAGTAAATTTATATTTTGATAAAAGAGAGAAAAGAGAGTATTAAAATTTTTTGGTTTTTAAAAAAATTTCTACAACATTGATAATATATTAATTAAAAAAAATTTAAATTAATTTAACAAAATAAAAAAAATTTAATAAATCTACACAAATGATTGAATAATCAATTTCTTTTTTTTTTTTAACTTAACTTACACTAACAAAAATTAAATAAAATCTATTTAAATTTTTTTGTTTAATTGTTTTTATTCATTTAGATTTCTCATTTATCTTAATTCTTTGCTGAGCCATGTAAAGAAGCGTATGAATACCACAGTGAAGTAGCTACATTGTGACGAAAGTGGCGGTCGCCATACCTATTTTAAATTTACTATGGTGACGCCACAGTATTTTTTAATTAATCAAAAAAAGACTTGTTCCTAAGTCATAATTTTAAGTAATTTGCAAGTCGTTTAACAGGAAAGTAATGACTTAATTTTAGATTTAATTTCTAGGAATAAAATATGTGACTTGATTTTTGATTCAGAATTTAAGTCAATATCATGGCTTGAATTTATCATTTTAAGAATCCTAGCTACGCCACTCAAAGAGCATGCATCATTTTATTTGCGTATTTTATTTAGCCATCATCTTTTAACTTGATTCCGTCGATTGGGTCTATAAAATCTTTTCAGTTATGAAATCATGGTCTACTAGACCATGATAAATATTGACAATTTAAACCCACTCTGTTTAACACTCATGCCTTAGTCTGTTAAGTTAAGAGGGTATTAGGCTCCCATGAACACAAAATTAGACAGCACGGTATTTTGGTTATCAAAATTTTGCCAAAAAAGAGAAAAAATGAATAAAAAAAATAATCGACGAACAAAGATTCAGCGCGCAAGTGATTGCGTATATTTCTTAAGCAAAAACTAAACTTTACCTACTTATTAAATACGCAATTACTTGCACGGTGAATTTTTTCAAAGTCAATAGTTTTATAAAAACATTAAAAGATATTATATGAAAGCTTGACCATTATACATTTACTCTATAAAGTTTCTCATTGGAATTAAGAGAAAATATTACCTGCATGTTGAAAATAATTAGTTTTGGTCTAAATTTTTGTTCAAATTAATTACTTTTTGTTGAAAATAATTATTTTATTGTCCAAATTAATTACTTGAAAATAAATAGTTGAAATTATTTAATTTTTGTAGAAAATAATTAGTTTATTGGCTAAATAACTACCTAAGTTGCACAAATCGCCTTATTTTGAGCATGGCTAAAGAAAACGTGCTCTGCCTTTATTAGTCACCAAGTTTTTACCTTTTTTAAACAAAAGTTCTATGAATTTGCTTAACTTTAAGCTTTTATCTGCTGCTTAAGAAATTTAATGGGAGAAACTATAATTCTTGAAAAAAAAAACTGAGTTTTATCTACAACTTGACCAATAATTAGATTTTAAAATCATTTAAGTAAAGATGTAGCAATAAAAGAACATATTATAGGCTATTTCGGTAAAAAAAGCTTGCATAATAAACTTTTTGGTTCAAGGGTAAGTTTGGACTAATTATTTTGAACAAAAATAAATTAAAATAAACATTTTATTTTTTCAACAAAAAGTAATTATTTACGAAGTACAGGTAATTATCATCCTGGAATTAACAGTAGTTTTTTTCAGCCAAGCAAAAAATCTTCTTCAAAAAACACGATAATAGTATAAATCGTAATCAAAATTTAAGAGTAAAAAAATTTGTTAAAAATAGTAAAAACATCAAAAATTTTAGAAAGATAAATTTTAATATAACTCAAAAGTGATATAGTACTTTTTCATTTTTATCTTCTTTGTTTCATAATAAAAATTTTTAACTTATCAGTTCCTTTTTTTTTTAATATACCTTTGATTTTAATATTACCTTGGAATCTTGTGACTTATAAGAGTCATTTGATTAAACTCTTTATTTGAGTATTTTCAATTCATTGAAAAATTGTTTTAAAATAAAGCTGTTTACAACATTAAAAAAAAAAGATGGTTCCAGAAAATAATGATATTGATTTTTCAACAGCGAGTAGAAGGGATCAAATAGTTCCTTATTTTGAATCAATTCGATCTAAACATAAAGCTTATTTAGAGAATAAAAAACAAAATATTGAAGCTCGAATTAATAATTTACCTTCTGGATACTTAATTGCTCATTCAGTGATTGTTCTGGTATTTGCTTTATTTAGTTTTATATCTTTCCTAGTTAAAACAAGTAACTTTAGAGTACATTTTATGAGCTTAATTTTTAACATTGGTATATATACTTCTTCTGGTGTTTCAACTGCCATCTTGGGTACGATTTAAAACAATTTTTATTTTTTCTTAGCTTGTTGTTTAATTTTTAATTTTATTTTATTTTTAAAGTAACTAAACGAACTTATTATGTTTTTGCATGGTCGTTAATAACCAATTCATTGAGTCTAGCTGGTATTATTTTTGCTCTAATTTCTGTTGATT